>DWLR01004464.1:0-12049 GCA_018246295.1 Papilio alexanor hazarajatica | reverse complement strand
TATATATATATATATATATATATATATATAAGAAATCAAGAAAATGTAATAAAAATCAATTACTGTAACAAAGCAAAATAATTATAAAAAAATAAAACATACCTGTGTGAACTGTGAGGAAATTTTGGTATGGTCTTCTTGATAAACTTTGCGGGTTTTCCGCCGTTCTGTCATCAACGTGATGAGACGGTCCAGTGCCCGGGACTCCAGAGCTTCAGCATTGGCCTTGATCAGGCGACTGGTGTTCTCCCACTCCTCGGTCATCGTCCGCCAAGCAGACGCTATCAGAGACCCTGCAACACATTCGTGTAAGGGTGGTATCTATTTCCTGCTCTCTAAAACATATTGAATGGTATGGAGTATATCTATACGCTGTTCTAAATAAAGTTCTGAACATTGTAAACAAACGTCACTTTAAAAGGCGGCGGCCATTGCAATATTTTAGGTTTTTATAGGGAATGTTGTAATTTTGCGGAAACTGAGATATTGTGAAGTGAAATTGTGTAATATGGACAGCTAATGTCATAAGGTAATGTAAGAAAAAGTTGAAAATATTTTGGATATGACGAATTGTAGCGTAAAAGCTGAGGTTTGCCCTTCGTTTACAATTAGTATAATAAATCAATACTTCACTGATATCTTATTATTTATCGTTACAGGAGCAATCTTCCTCGAAACCAAATGCAGGTAAATTGCACCAATGTATTGGGCCTTCCTCTTGACTGATAGCAATAGAATAACAAATTAGTTTCGTATATTACTGATTAAATTTTAAATCAAGTTTTCATATCAGTAGTTAAAGCAAAACAAACGAATTGTAAATAACAAAAAGTTGCAACTAATATTATCCATAATGCACTAAATTAATTTGAGATCAGATGTGAGATTTTGGTAAATTTGATAAGAATTGGCTAGAAATCGACTTTCTCCAGTCAGCTAAAAAGTCAATTAACTTTTATCTCTTGAGTGTCTCAAAATTTACGATTTATTGGATCCAGAGGATTATGTCACTACTCACTTTTTATGATAAATTTAGATCAACCAATCAAGTAATAGATAAAATTTTTAAGTATACATTATTTTAAGATGAAAAAATACGCACGTACGTATATACGCACTACGCACATTGTATGAAACGTAAGGTCGTGGGTTCAGCCATTCGAATATTTTTGTGAGGCATAAGCCAAATACTGACATACTTTTTTACTGGAATAATTAAAAGAAATGTAAGTAAGTTATGTTTCAACTAATATTTTAATATTAAAAAGAATTATAAACATTGGATATTAATGTATTAACCCTTTGCGCTCGAGCGGTGCCTCTCAGGCACCACTGCATGTGATGCGACAACGCGAGCGGTGCCTCTCGGGCACCACTGGAATTTCGACGACAGTAAGTATGGAACACGACGAATAAATTACTTCTAGTGAAAATGAGTTCAGTTTTTCGGCAATAACGAACGAAATTACATCACTACGTAGACAGTGTAAGAAGACGAAAAATCCGAATAATCGATAGTGAATGTAAAAGCCATAGTAATTGTACAGAAGTGAATAAACCTTCAGAATGGACAGTGTGCACAGAATCCGAAGAAATCCCCACAAGAATACCAGTAATTGCACAAATAAAAGAACCAAAAGATTTCTTCTTCAATAAATATCTTTCATTGAATTAAAAAAAATATGTATAATGTTAAAATATACGAGTTGAAAGTGTTCTATTGTGTTTAAAATTATTTTAAGTTAACTATAACGAACTTATGAAATAAGAGGGAGCGGCAGACTACTCTCCAGTTGCTGGTTCACCCGAGAGAAAAGCGCCTCGAGCGCAAAGAGTTAAAAAATCTAAATAACAATAACCGTACAGAAAATATTATTCTTCACTGCGGATTAAGAATTCATTTCTGAGATAAGAACAATTTTATGCAATACGAGGTTCGAAACTGTTACATTAACTGTGGCCTCAATAGATCCAAAATCCTGTTATTGCAAATATTTACCCTGAAAGTAAAATCTTCTGATAAATTTTTTTACGTTACGCTATTAATGGCCATTCCCTGAGCTATATTTGAAAACCATATCTTTTTTAAACGTGTGTTTTGGAAAATCTTGTTTTTAACATAAAATATTTAGAATTCGCATAATATTCATCGATTTATCTTCCGTGTTCTCTAACAAAGTTTTAGTTGCCCACCAATTTTCAATTATTTAAAAAAATCATATAACCATCAATTTTTATGAAGATGATAATATTATTGTGCTACAATGTCACTAATCACAATTAATCTATCCATAATCGTATTTAAAACAATCGAGTATTGGTTGGCAACTAAAAATCATTTAATGATCATGTAACAACAAAAATATTCACAAGATGGCGCTACACGACTATAGTAGGTACTTAGTTATTAAATAATTTACACGCAGACAACATTCATTGACCCTGATGTTTATAGTCCGTAGAACCATCTTAACGATATAAACAAAATAGGTGACGATACATTATCCCTTAAGTTTAAAATAACTTCGTTACGGCTAATCGAGTTTGCGGTCAAGTTTACTAACTAAACGTAACAACTAACGAGACCATTTTGCCTATTTAAAATGCAGCGGTTTTTAAATAGGCAAAACCGTCTTATTCATACTATACCTTATTTTTGTACATCGCCTTGTATTAAGTAAAGAGGTTTGCATTATAATTAAATTTTAAGTACTTAGTAGTTAAAAGAAAATAAACCATTACATACCTATATGATACTAATATTAATAATATTACCATCTAGAAAATAATCTGCAAGTTCGAATCATACACGCCTGTAACATCCATATAAACTTCAACTTAATTTCAATTAATATTCTTTATCATTTACACTTATCTGATAACAGATACCATTTTTTGACAATTATATATTTCGTTCAATAAGTTCTTAAATTTTTAAAAATACGTTCAAAATGACGTCAGCAATTTTTTGTTTATTATGGTTACAAATATTACACAATAACTCCACCACTAAATCCATTTTGAACCACGAAAACATTTTCTAGCACAGTTAAATACCTATTTCTTTAGCGACTCAGATGTTTTCTTTGTTCCTGAACGCCTTTGTTCCATTTCGTCCTGCGCATTTAAAATTAACCGTTATGAGGGTACGTCGGTAACATACCAGGTATAAAATAACAAATACTTCAAACACATTCTTAAATATCTTAAGTTTAAGGATACTTTTATGGGTCTGTACTGGTTTTGATAATTACCATTGAGATCCTCGCATTTGTCCATTTTCTGTCCTTGGGCAGCCGCTGCCGAGAGAGCGAGAGCGTATTCGCGGTCGCTCTTCATCTTGGCCTGGAGACTTCTCTTCATGGTCTCCATGAGGCGCAGCTCAGCATCCTGTCGCGCGAGCAGCGCCTCGTGCGCCGCCCGCCCCGCCCCGCTCGACGCATAACCCATCATAAATAACAAATCACTTTACACTTGTACCACAGCCACACACATCGCAACGTAAACACAACTCGATTCACATCACTCCCCGTTATCACTGCACCGGGTTTTACGTCACCTCGACGACGACAAAATTCAATTTATTGCCAACTAGAAACTAAGATGGAATCCCGACCGATCGATTGTAAAATGGGAGCTTTTAGCTTTTTTATTCTGTGCACCGAGATGCTGACGATATGGCTAAATAAAAACACTCCTCGACAAAAAAATGTTTCGATATTCAATGTTTATAAGGTACGGATGCGCCGACAATACGTCCACTCAGTAGGCGACCGCGACGTAAATGCCATGCCGATTGCCGTCCGCCTCAGGCCGGCAACAGCGAGTCTTCGCGTCCGTATTGGCCCAGTCACCCGAAGCAATCGGAGATTTGGACACTCGAAGAGCCTCGGAATATAGAACGAGTTTCTTAGTTTTAGTTTTTTTAGAATCCGCCTGAACATTACGCTTTTAATTTTAATACGTGAAAGAGATCGCACCAACGCGAGCATGGTACCTGGATGATTTTAAACATGTGTTAAAACTCAATCTGTTGAATTCATTGAACAGTCCACAGTTCAAATTATCAAATAATCGTTGAAAGTTTTAGAGGGAAAACTAGCATTTTTATAGGGTATGACTGTACCGTTTAACTGACTGTAAATTTTGAAACATGCGTGAAGTGCCTAGGAGTGTATAATTCCAACATTGTAACGTGATCATGTTTATTATTTACGATATAGATATAATATTATTACATCTTTACAATGTTCGACATAATATTATTAAATCCCCGTTCATACTATATACATATATATTACTCTACAGACAAATGAACTTTGAAACGATACTTAAAAAAGAATCTAACATATTTTTTCTGTTTGTTCTGTACCAACGCTTACGTTGTTAAATAAAATTATGTTTTAATTATTAACATATTGATGCCTACAGAAAATTCAAACTTTGACAGCCAAATTAATTATTTATTGTTGAAAAAAAAAGGTTTGTCAATAAGCAACAAACTTAAAACTAACTAAAAAACGTAACCTTAAATCACCAGAAATATGAATAAAAAAAACAGTTCATACCGTGTACATTGTATAAGAAACAAGAAACTAGAGAAAAATAAATGGGCGGGGTTGATCACTCCTTTGCTCCTCCTATAAAAAAAAACTCGGAAAAATGAGTTTACTTTCAACAATTACGCTGAAATAGCTTAAATGATTATATCTTCTGTTTATCTTTTTTCAATGTTATATCTATTACCATACATAATTTTCTCAATTTGTTCTGTTCTTATTGTATACAATACAATACACAGAAGTCATGCACAGATATAATAAGAAATGTACTTTAATTATTCTTACCACCTTTTATTAGTCCCAGTTTTAAGTTGTCCCTTCATATTTATATTAATTAATTAATTTTTCTTATTAATTCTACTAAATAAAAAATAAATTTTCACATCCCTTGAGAAATTATGGTTAGTTTCCTATAAGAAATTTTCATTTTCCACAAGTTTTATTTTTTAGCTAAACTTAGGCTATATCCTTTTTTAAGGCCCAATCGATCTCTGTATCAAAAATTGTCAATAACGGTTGAGTTGCTTAAGCGTCAAAAAGAAACAAAGCTTCCGTCGTAAGTACAAATACGGTTTAATTGCTCTTCTAATATCATCATCTCAGCTATGGTCGAGTCGAGTGCAGTCCAGTCCGGTCGGTCTGGTCCGGTCCGGTCCGGTCCGGTCCGGTCCGGTCCGGTCCGGTCCGGTCCGGTCCGGTCCGGTCTGGTCGGGTCTGGTCCAGGTCCAGGTCCAGGTCCAGGTCCAGGTTCAGGTCCAGATCCAGTCCAGGTCCAGTACAAGGTACAGGTCCAGTCGAGGTCCAAAATCGTTTATCGAATTTTTAACACACTAAAACTGAAAAATCTTTTTTTGTTAATTTAAAACATGCCTTACATAACCTGTTTTTTTATTTAAAACACCTAATAAAAAAACCTAACCTAATCTGTTTTTTATTTTATTTAAAATAAACCTAACCTATCTGTTTTTTATTTATTTTATAAGAAACAAATCTAACTTAACCTAATCTGTTTTTTATTTTATTTAAAAACATACCAAACCTTAAAAAAGGTTTAGTTTGTTTTAAATAAAATAAGGAAACAGATTAGGTAAGATTTGGTTTATTTTAAATCAAATAAAAATAATATGTTACGTTTATTTCAAATTTTAGAAAATCGATTTTTCAAATTTAGTGTGTTAAAATTCGATAACCGATTTTTTTAAATTTTACTGTTTTAAAAATCCGAAAATCGATTATTTAGTTTTAGAACATATTACAATAGAGGGCAGCACAAGCAGTAGTTTACAAAACGTCGGACTTATTTACTATGCGAATATTTGCAAATTTTATTTACTTTTTCCTACAAAATTTAATATGTGCGAAAAAATTGTGTTAATCATAAAGTGAATGGGGTCGTTTCTTATAATTGTGAAGTTGATGGTGAATATTCTTTCATTTAAAATGTCGTTATTACGGTGGGAATATATGAAATAGTTTTTTTTTTCTCAAAAATTAAGAATTTACGAAAATTTTTGTGTTGGAAAAAGCGTAAATGGGGTCATTTTCTATCATTGTGAATTTTTTGTTATATTTGTTATATATATTACCATTTTACCTAAAACTATGTAACGTATTTTCTGTATTACCGCCATTCTGCCCAATATCGTTAAATTCGCGCAATCTACGTACCACCTGAAGAGAATTTAATTTCCATCTCAAGTGCTTACGTTTACAAATGGTTAAGAAAAAACTTGGTCAATTAACAAAATTGACGTGATACATTTGCCTCTAATAATTTTTAATTCTTAAGTGGTACATATAATATTCCTGATATTTAATACCAGAATTATTATATATTTTTATTTGAATGTATGAATTTATTTGGTAATCTATGAGAAAGAATATTAAAATTAACAAGTACCCAGCACGTATAAAATCACCACTTTACAAAACGCAAAGAGAAAAATAAGTAACCAAGTATTATTTTCTGATTGCAACATTATATGTTCTTGTTTAAGGAAAATGAGTTCGATGCTTTTCAAAAATAAATGAATGTGAAAAATGTTTATATCCTTACTGTACCTTCATGTATGTTCTTTTTTATAACATTAATTAAATCGAGTAATTTTTAATAAAAGTAGATACCATAATACATGGTATCCCTTAAGCCGATTTTTTTGTAATTCTCAGGCAATGCTGCGGATAATCCTTTTTTCAATCAGTGGCAACCCAGGCCTCAGCCTTGTAATATGGCCGCTACAGGTTAGTTCTATTAATTTTGTCATATGTAAAAACTATAGTTTCTGCTAAATTCTTTGTTCAATACTTTATTTATAATGTTATTTTTAGTGTCATTACGGTTAGTTTACTTTACAGTAAATTGAAAACCTATAATTTCTTAAGTAAAAATGCTAACGTGTCAACTTTTCTTCTCTGCGGACGTTTGGTTTTACCGCGTGGCCACCTTTATAACTTTTATTTCAAATGCAATTTAACAAAATTTCCCTTTTGGCAGCTTTGTGTAACTTGTATGTTAGAAAATACTGTAACTTAAAAAAATCCGTATGTCTATGTCCCGTATAACCACTTTGCAAAATCTTAGGTCGATTACTTCTATGCGTCACCGTAATGTGCCCTTTGATGTTCTCGCCATTTTTATTTGCTCTTTATTAAATCACTTACTCGCTGCTAACTTATTTTCACTGTAAACTATTACAGGCAAGAAATCAAAAAAAGCAAAATGGGTCAAAGCCAACATGGGTGTCATCATTGCGGAGCCCACGACGATAAGCACCACAAACACTTGGGCAGACCCTGCTGATGAAGAAAGTGAGTAGCTGTTTATTTGGAATTGTTTGTTATAAAATCCTAGCCCTATGATGATGTAAAGGGAAATGGCAAGTCAATGTTAATCTCGTACTTGGGGCGTACAAACGAGTGTTCGTCACTCAATCCGCCTCGGGAAGGTCTGAGTAAAGGCTCTTGTGCTTTTACACATTCTAGCCGGATGCTTCCCTCACAGGGAAGGCGAGGGTACCAGAAATTTAGGGCAATGCTTAGCTTATGATGCCAGTACAGGGGTGCTTGGTGGAGGCGAGGGCATTGTCTCTATTGAAACCTCTTGTAGCCAGCAATTTGAGTTCAATTTACGAGATGACCAAGGTCACAACTCAATTCAGACTAGTCTTTCATTGGCTTGCTCCCAGTAATAACTGAGGGCTTAACTTCATAGATTAACTAACATTATAATGATGATTGCTATTTAAATGTTTCTGACATAAAGTAATTAAAGTTATTTCCTCTCATCAAATTATTACTTATTCTCTGTGATCAAACTAATGTTTTTGGAAGGTCATAAATGACATTTTACATTAGAAGTGAACTAACAAGAACCTGATAAACTTTACACTTCTTTACAGTAAAAACATTATGTTTATTTACAGCAGTTCCGGGATCATATATGTAAATGTATAGTTGATCATATATGTAAAATTAAAATTATATTGTAAGGAAAATCTATAAAATGTACAAATTTCAAGGAGATATACATTTCACAATCAATGCAAATTATTGTGACAGCTTTGGTACCTTTTTCTTTCATTGAATAACATATGTTGTGTCAGACATTATGTCGTATTATGTGACTGTAATAATATATGATAACTAGAGATATGAATAAACATGATGAAACAATTTATCATTCACCCTACAGCTGAATATATGACTGTCTCCAAATTTATGTATTTTACTGGTTGATTTATTAAATTTGTACCTATACTTTCAACTCAGTCTTTTGCCATTGGTTTTTTAAAAATAGTGAAATTGATTTTTTGAGAACACATGCACTACTTTACTTATATTATTATTAAAATTTGGAAATCTAAGCAGTGCTCATTTAAACTAGCCATATGATTAGATAATCTTTGACAACTTAGGATATTATTATCACCAAATTGGTTTTTGATTTGAATTAATATGAAAGATACAATATCAATACTGCAGCTTCTACACAAATGAAGATCACTGAAGGGTCTACTAAGATAATTTAAATAAATTTTCTATAGTATGCTATAACACAGGGTTCATCATCAGACCATAAATTTTTACATTAAATGTTTATTCTGGTTTATAAAAAATTATTTAAAAAAATTATAAAATATACCAAAAAAAATTCACTCATGAGCCAAAAACATTACAAACAATAAGCATTTACATACATCTGAGTATATTGTAGCAAATATCCAATAATATTTCTATTAATAACATTATTTATATGACAATAATTATTAAACTTTGAAACAGCTTAGACCAGGCAACATTTTGTCTGTAACAGAAGATAAATAAAAGATAAAGATAAAAAAAAGATGATCAAAAAATTACTTTGTAATTATGACAAACATGATTGTTTAAACATGACCTGAATATATTGTAGCAAATGTTATTTCAGTAAGATCAATATTTATTATTTCATCACTCGAAAACTAGTTAACTAAGACTCTTCACATTTTGTTGGTAGCCGAGAGCTACAGCTACAGTTCGCGGCCGCGCGCGCCGGTGGTTCTGCCGTCGGCGTCGCGCGCTGCCCGCGGCGGCATGGCTGTGGACGAGGAAAGCATACCGCGCCGCCCCCCGTACATCGCACACGTCTCCAACCTGCCCTATGATGTAGAGGAGAGTGCCATCGCTGACTTATTCGAAGGCCTCAAGGTACTGTTTTTTTTTTTAAGTTACTTAAAGTTTTTATATATAATAAAAAATTGTAACTGGCAACATGTATTAATAACAAATAATTTATTTTATGGACTGTACTTTTCATCTTCGTGTTTTCTCTACATAAGAAAAAACTAATTTTTTATAGATCACAAATCTGAGACTTCCTCGAGAGGGCGGCCGGCTAAAAGGATATGGCTATGTGGATTTTGAAGACAGAGAGAGTCTTATTAGTGCAATGAATATTGAAGATCTGGTAAGAAAATCATAAATCATATTCCATTAACACCCATCAACCTTGTTTCTCCTTGGTTTTTAACTTTTAAAAAAATGAGATAATGTAGATTTTCTAAACATAAAAGATTAAGTTTTTTTCCATTACGAACAATCATATTAAATACACTTAGTTGTGTACATTAAGTAATCTACATAACTTGAATTTTTTAAAGCAGAAAACAAAAGAAAAATCTAGAATTTTTTTTTTTTTTTTTAAGATGATTAAAACATTCTCTATCACATGTTGAATGATTATTGTTCAGAACCCATGTATAGATCTGAAGTAAATTATATGAGTATTCTGCATTCTATGGTATATATAAATATGTCTACAAATGCATCAATCTGTTATGATAATTAATAAAGAAAAAAAATTGGGGATACATAATAAAATTGTAACATTACAGTTTTTCATGGATAAAATTAATTAAACATGGTAGCTAGGATTTCTTTAAAACCTTTCACTGTAAATTCATGAACACATACTATAACCAAAAGATGAGGTTTGCTTTGGTTTTGTTTATGAAGAAAATTTTTAGATTTTAAGTTTTATTCTAAATAAAATTAAATATGTTTTTATTACATTTTAATCATGACAGTGCATGGCATTTAAATTGACACATAATTCTCTTTTGGCAGTTAAATTTTTATGGCTGGAACTGTATTGTAATAGCAAAAAATTATTGAAATTTTTCGACATTAATTCCACTTGTCACGCAGACAGTTGGCGGTAGAAGAATAAGAATAGAAGTTTCCAACAATGAAAATGACCGCCGCATGGGCAGGAGTGGAAGATCTGACCGAGACAGGTTGGTAATTTTATATATAGCTATAGACATACAACAACAAATTGATTTGAGGTTGTTGCTGATGCAATTGTCAAGGCAGCCATTACGACTTTAATGTTATTGTGTTAATAAATAAAATACAAATGTTTGTCACTAATTTAAAAGTGTCATTTTTTAATACCATTCTAAAATACTTTTTTTTTTTCTAAATGAGGGACATAAGTTACCCAAACACATGTATGGGGCAGATGTGAGATGTAGCAAAGGAAGGATCAGTGATTATCTCTGGCACTTCAATCATTAAGGGAAACTCAGATGAATTGTCATGGCATGTGTTGAGGTTAATGATGATGATAATACAGCCAGCGAGGATTTTCTTTTCTTCATATTAAGAATTACTTGTGATGCAGGGACTATGATCCGGAGCGCACTATGGGCGACTGGCGGTCGGGGCCGCGCGCGCAGCCCGAATCGCAGGCCCGCGCTCGCCCTATGGAGCGCGACAGAGAGAGGGACCGCGAGAGAGACTGTTAGTAACATATTGTAACGTTTTAGTGTAAATCAATATCAAACTATTTCAAACGAGTTGTGAAAGCATTTTTTAATCTTCATTCATATTGACAAAACCTATACTTTTTACATTACAAAAACATTACATTACCACATCACATTACATTTTTAACCACCCAAACCAGATCACTACATTGTCATTTTTTTCTTATCAAAATCCTGACATGTTCTGTTACAGACCAAGAAAATAATTAACCTGCCAGCAACACACACATTCATATACAATTTATTCTTAAATGTTAATAGACCTCTTTAGCCACTTCACAAAGGTCGATTTTCGTCACAATATGTACATATTTTATTCAATAAAATGTATTCACAAAATTTGACAACAGGTATACGCCTAAAATGGCACATTATGTGACGATTATATACAAATTAAGTAAAAATTTTATTTTTTCACTCATAAAATGTAACAATCTTCATAGATTGTGTCATCTCAATAAATTTTACAGACCAAATAACTTTATTACTACAATGTAAAAGAATGCTACTTGTCATGTATGTCATGAGTTTGTTGTAGAAGTTTGCAGTATTATACTATTTTCGGTATAATTTTTAAGATATTAACATTAGGATATTAAGATATAAACATTATTGTACAGCATAAAATTTTGCAATCTGCTTGTTACTATGATGATATTAAGTAAAAGTTAAATGGAGTGAGCTAAAATGTCGCACTTGGGACACACCTACCGAGTATAGTGATCATTGACGAAATATTTATTATAAATTTAAAATACATTTATATAATATAAAAAACTAGTATATTAACAATTTACTGTTTTCTATTATATAAGTATATATTAACATTCTAGTGTTGATAAATTTATAAAAAATGTCAATGATCTAAATTACTCACTCTGTCTCGGGAAGGTCTGAGTAAAGGTCAACAGTTGCTTTTCCTACTCTTCTAGAAGGGAGCATTGCCGATAGCGATGTCAGAGGCACCAGAGACATAGGCCTGGGGTTAGTTTAGGACTCCTAGGACGAGACTTAGCCCTTATGCCGTTGAAAATTCCTCTGTGACCGGCTGTTTTAGAACGATATGTGACACAGCAAAAGCTGTAACTCGATTCAGACTAGTCTTTAGCTTGCTCCTACTTTTACTTACTGAGTAACTTGAATAATAATTATGTTATAGTTTAGAGGAATAAGTAGTTA
>DWLR01004463.1:0-12051 GCA_018246295.1 Papilio alexanor hazarajatica | reverse complement strand
CACGCTTGGCAGGCGGGTTGGCGATCGCAGTATGTTCCACCGTACTGAGAAAAGGACGCTGCTACCCGTCCTCCGGTATATACATACCATACATACATAATATTAATTTCAGAATACCTAAAGTCACCTTACGTTAACGAGCACTTGATGTAAAAAATCGAGCCATTTTATGCGACAAAAAAATTAATTGAAAAAAAAATTGTTTAATTGACTGTAAAAACGTGAATATTTAATATCAAACTTTATGTTAATATTTTCAGTCTAAGGCATTTGAAATTACTTTCAGACTGTCACGAATATGAATATTCATTGACAGATTGACTTGCTAAACTCCGAGGACCATTTGAACCATTCCGCTCGTTATGATTACAATGCCGTGTAAACATGTCCTTATTAATTAAATTAACAATTTTAGATTAAGCTTTATATACTGTATTTGAAATCTAAATCCAAATCCGAAGAATTTAATAGAATATTACAAACTAAGTCTAAAACAAAGAAGACTTATGTAGGTAATTATTATTAGAATAGTTCCGTTAGCAACGACTATAAATTAGTAAAAAATAGGTTATGGTTATGTAATAGTAGCTTATTACGTGTCATATTTAATGGTTATCGAAATATGCCTGTATGAATTTAATTTGGAATAAATCTATCAAAAGTGACGATTGTCAGATTTGACATATAGGTTCAGATCTCAGACTGAGAGAGATTGAGACATCAATATGAATATACCACTGATTTCAATTCGATATCTGCCATTATATCTAGCTATAGATATATAAGCACGAGTTTACAGCCACAGTTATTCAAACAATTATTAATTTCTCAAAAAAGTTGATATAAATTAATATATTTAATTTGAGTTCAATGTTTTTTAAAGTTTTTGTTAAAGTTCTTGAGTTATTTTACTCAAAAATTGAAACATCAAAATGTCGGAGAACGTTTCTACAATAACTAGTTACATCTGGAAATGCATCACATCATGAAAATGAATAGATTAGTTCTTAAAATGTGCTACAGGTTCAAACTAACCGTTAATCAATAACGTACATTGCTATTGATCCCTTTTTGTTCCGCGATCTGCCAAGTGTCTAGTAACAAGCATCTAGTCTACAACATATTTAGTAGATATTATTAATTACACCTGTACAATTTACATGCCTCTTCAACGATTACTTAGTAGTATATAACGTTAATAATAAAACTTTATATTATGTACAAATTTATAAATGTTTTTTTATTAAATTGTTTTTTTTTCTTTAATTAAATATCATTTACATTTAATTAAAAGGAAATTTTTTAAGTTACAGTTACCTCTTCACGGTCAATCAAATTTAATTCGAATTGGCGCCGAACTTTTCAGCCATCAAATGAGAGAAACGGAACTACATCGCTCTCGCTTCTTTTGCTCGCGCAATTGAAATTGGAAACTGCAATTCAGATGCAATACGCAATGTGTAATTTAATGCTACAAAAGTGTAGGTACTCGTAGTTACAGAAATAATGACAATGTATTCATAATTAAGTAATGCTTTATTCGCATGGTGTTAGACCAGCCAGAAATGTCATAAATATATTTATATCTTCGTCTTATTAATATCTTCGACGACCGGTTGGCGCAGTGGTATGACACTTGCCTTTCACACCGCAGGTCGAGGGTTCGATTTCCACGAATTCGAACCCTCGACTCGGACTAGAGAGTTCGGTTTGTCTTGTGTCTGGATGTAAAGACCGCCTGAGGACGGACAGCACCGTCCTTTTCTTAGTGCGGTGGAACATACTGCGATCGCCCAGCCGCTTGCCAAGCGTGGCGATTATGGCACCCCCCCCCCAAATAATGCGATCAATGGGGGAGGCCTAGGTCCAGCAGTGGACGATCTTAGGCTGACATGATGGTGATTGTGGATGTCTTCGTTCTGCCGAGATCAAATTTGCTATCATAATAAGTCTTAGAAAGGTGATTTCTGGAAATTTTCAGAAAAGTCTATTAACAGCAATAGATATTTGCATAATGGTGGATAGATTAGATGCGCAACGTGATTGACAAACTCACAACTTTCCTAGTGCGAATTACACTACGTTATTATTACATACCTCAATTAGTTTTCCTTAGTACACTAGTGTGGAGAAGAAACATATTGATCTAAATACTACAATAATTGAAAGATATAGTTCTGGTATGGTTTTTTTTCCAAGTTTGGAGTAATTATTTTCAATCTTACTATACTTGTTACCATTAATTTACAAGACGAAATTAATTAATTTTATTTTTCATTGGTTCAGTATCAATTTTTTTTTAAATCCCCAATTAGTTCTATCGATCCGATCTATATGAAATATAAATATAAAAATATATTTATATAATAATACAATGAATTTTACAATTTGTATTGTTCTTTTATTATTCTATTATTCTTTTTTAAATTACGTAGCCATTTTTCGTTAAAATAGTAATAGTTAAAAAAGAGTTCTAGCGCGCAAATTTTCTGCTAACCATGTTCTAATGTGTATAGCGAACAGTGAAGAGCGAAGCCAAGCGCGGGTTATCATGCAGATTGCGGCGAATCAATAGGCGCTCGCCGCTGACGGCGGATGACGATCAATAAAGTCCCAGCGGCCTGTCTCCGCATTGAGGGGCTTCCTCGAACGCCTTTACACATCCACAGCCTGTCTGCACATACGTCACTAGACGTGGCGCTTGTCTCACTATGCATTTCGCGTACTGCACGCTGTTTTAACTTGAAGCATAATTAACATTTGTAACAACAAAATATCAAAACAAAGAAAAACAAAATTATTAATATTAGAAGTATTGCCTCGAAGATAAATAACGTTTTATATTCTAACACTATGTTAAAATTAAGGTTATTCATCTAGTCTTATAATACGATACGAAATCACGATCAGTTGTCGCGCTGCTTTGCATCTTAACTTTCTCTGAATTGTTTAAAGGAAAGTGGAGGAATCATAAAATTATTCGACAATCTTAATTTGACTTTAACATTGAGCAATATCCACAATTTGATAGGGTAAGCCTAGGTATGCTAAAACTTAAGAGAATAAAAAACAAACATTTGTTAATTTTGAAACACAGCATATAATAAATATTCCCATTAAAATTGTTTCCAAGAATTATAGCAGTAGTCGTTGTAATGTAAATATTTGTAAATTTCCATTTTATTGTATTACATAAGTATGTGTAAATAATATGGTTTAATCATAAATTCTTACCAGTCTGTCGAGTGTTTATTAGAGAGTGCTTTAATTTTATTATATAATTATCACAATGCCTACTTGGGTTGATTGTAAGAATACATTTGCTGCGGTGTCAATTTCAGTTTATTTTAGGTAACGATATAAAACTGCCGTTTTATGCTGAACAAATTAAAACATTCTTTGTATGATGTAATATATTATTCTAAGTATTTTTATGCTACCGTTAAAATTACATCTTCTCAAATTGGTGGACATATAACCAGATCTGATTTAGCTAGACATATTATGTGCTCTAGAATTAAAACGTACTTTAAGACTATCACTATTAATCGCATATCTAAAGGACAATGTTCAAAGTACTCGTACACGACAATCGTACATAGATACATCGATGAAAACGGAGTATTTACATAATTTTCTAGCTCGTCCAATATCCATCTTTTTAGCTAAAAAGTTCATACAAATAGTGTCTAATCTTTTACTAACCTTTTGTACTACAGAAGCGGTTGCTTTTGGCACTCTGTAATCACAACCGAGCTCTATCAATACTATATTATACTGTCTAATAGGAAGCCAACAGGCTCCATACACCTTTTTGATTTAAAAGAGCATTTACTAAATTATATGGAGTCTACAGCTCATGTCATCAGAAAGACACATACCAGGGATTTTAAGATTTTTTTGCAAAAGAAATCACAGTGTAAAGTTTGAAAGGCTTTTACTATAATGCTTTAAACATGGCCTTCGAATCACATGGTCGTAAGTTGAAATTCACCATTCAACTGCTGTCGTCAACCACTTTATCGTTTAAGCGTAGTTCAAAAAATGTTAGTAAGATTGTATATCAATCTTTTTAAATTATAGTTGTCTTAATCGATTTTATTGGTTAATCCAACGCTTTTGCACAGTCAAATAAAACATATAAAAATGGACATAATTTATTTTTCCTCACCTATGACCGACATGTTATGTTTTGTATATAGGACACAGAACACATATGTACTCTCACGTGAAGGTCGACAACTTCATATGTACATTAATAACTAATATATAATAAAAAAAAACAATAACTCCGATTGACTGTACCGATATGACACTACGTGAATAAATAAGAATCGAATGTCATCTCTCTTCAACATCGGTCCCGCCATTTAGACTCTTCGATTACAACGGAACGGACATAATTATATACATATATATCCGAGAAAAACATTACCTTTGTCAGTCAGGTAAAAAAAATACGCCCCAGAGTTTGCCTTTGAAACTAAAGGTACCGCGGGAAATTCAAATTACCAAAAATATGTAAGCTATACCTACTATAGTCTATAAGAAACAAGAGGGTCAGATCAAAGGTGTTTGGGGGGGGGGGGGGTCAAGGGCCTCAATAATTATCTATTTCGCCTAATGTATATTCAGCGATTCTCAATAAGTCTAAATATATTTTATTTCAAAGAAAGGAAATAGTAAAATCTGATTTTCGACTGAAATTGATCAGTGTAATTTACATTTATGCATATACGAGTATAAACACCAGTTTTTTTCTTAAGCAAGTTTAATGATGGAGGCTTCGGTATGTCATTAAATGCCTGTTAGAATCACATGTTACAAACGAAATTAGTTACACGAGCTTTAATTTCTTTTACTATCTAATATCTTTTTATAAATTATTTTTAATTTCTTTTCTTCTCTATTCTTAAAAATTTTATTTATTTCGCACCGGATATATAAAAAATGAATTCAGTTAGATACAAATTGGACGTTCAAAAGTGAAGCTCGATTTTTGTAGTGCAGAGTTTAATCCGGGAGAAATCCACTCATTTTTCTATCTTTGTTGATTTCGTAGTCATGTTTGGAAAAGAAAAAAAAAACAGTTGTCCAGAAGCATCTTTTATTCGTAACATTAAAATATAAATCTTGTAAAATTTTGAATATACTATTCAACAATATATAAACTCTATTCAGTTACCTATGTATATAATTATAACTATTTGTTTACGATTTAAACATATTTTTTCTTCTTAGTTCTATGTCATAATAATTTAAGATTTCACTAATGGCATTACCTACTCGGTACGTCTTAAATAAAAATCTGATACATTAACTTCCGAAAGATCTAAATATTAGCGAAAATTAAAATATAACGAGACATGAATAAATTAAAAACTATTAAACTATATAACTTGATAAAAGTATAACTAAATTAAATATTTTTTTTCAATATAATAACATACGTTTTAAAATCTTTTTGGCACAATTTACCAAAAGGATTGGAAGCATAAATACGTAATTAATATTTACGCGAATCACATTTGTTGGGATAACATTCCATCCACTATATTGTCTATTCGAAAATACTGGTTGCGCCTCGCAAAAGTCAACTATACAAAATTTCACTCATGTGATTAATATGGATTTCACTATGTCTAATTTATTTTAGTTTTAAAGAGACCCACGTTTGTTTATGTATAATTTACATTTGACATAGTATAACAAAGCTGAAGAGTTCGTTTAAACACACTAATCTCAGGAACTACTTATTAGTTTTGAAAAACTGTTATTTGACAGCCCAATTATAATATATGGTATATGTATATACGGTATTTAACATCATGTTACGATTTTTTTTGTAACGCCACGGCGGTTGCAAACGCTTTGCAAAGCTAGTTTAAGATATTTCTCAAAGATCTATCCTCGATTCAAGGCATATTTGATACATGACTTGGTAAAAATAAATTTTAAAGCAAACATTCTGATGTAAAGTTGAAAACTAAAAATTATTAAGTATGAGGAGTGTTTAATTTGTCTTTTCCTTGCAATGATTCTAAAACTTGTCATCTATAAATGTTGAAGGTATTTTATGTAGTCATGACACAAAGGTTAATATGATGCAATAAATTATATTGCAGTGACCTGAATAAATAGCAAAATATGTGTATTCATTAATTTACTTTGTTGTCAATTTCGCAAAAGAAATTAAAAACCTAAATAAATTGCATTACTGCAAATTCATTTGCTTTACAGTACTATGTCAATCATGATTCATATATAAACTGTAACACACTTTTCTATACCAAGAAACTCGCGTTAGTGTAATAAATACATATATTGCTTAAACAATTATCGACATTCAAAATGCAGTATCAACAAAACTTACATAAAATTTCTAATAGGCGTTAACAAAATTCATCGTAATAAAATACTCTATTATTACTCCAACATGATACTGGTAACTATCAATAACAAATAAATAAGAAACCATAAGAATCATGATTTAAATTGAAAGAAATTGAAATAAAAAAAAAATGTTATGGTAACAAAAAAGCACTAAATATAAATCTGGATTTGTACATAAAATAATAATTGTGTCGACATGTTGACAAATTACAGAGGAGGGTCTGCGTCAGGCGGCCGGCCGACCGTAAAAACTATAGCCAAAACCAGTCACAGTATGGGCAACAATAGAGTCCAACAATATGGAAGAGTAGTACATACTGTGCCGATCCTAGGTAGATGGGAAATGCAGGGAGATGATGACAAATTACATGGGGATCTATGGATATGTTATGATATTTATGTCATCGATACTAATATAACAAAGATAAAAGCTATTTTTTCATAATGGATAACATTTTAAACTGAAAACACGAAATAAAATATTTTAATGTGACAACTCCATATTTTAATATTATATACGATGCAGATCTTGAATTCTTAAGGCAAAGGTATTATGATAAAATTGTATGTAATAAGTTAATACACTTTTTACGTTTGATTTCTTGTCATATTCACTATCTTTTTCCTTTGTAATGTTCATACCCTGTGTAGGAAAAATGACATGAAATATTGTACCAGTTACTAGGGTAAATATTTTTTTAATAGAAATAAATTCTTTAATAACGAATATGACTTTGATTGGTACAATATTTAATTGTGTGTAGTGCTTTCTGAATTGTTCATTTGAATAGCACCATACTACAAATAAGCACCTACAGGGAAAGAGCAAATTGTAAATTTTCAAACTTATAAACCGTTTGATGTCACATAAAATAAATATTAATGATCAGTAATTGAATTTTCATTTTTTATACTATGATAATAAAGAAATCTAAGATCCCAACCACATAACACAAAAAGGGTGGCTTTACCCATCCTTTTTTACACACAACTGACCTAATTCATCGACACTGCTTAATTTTAACTGCATAGAAGTGACTTGATAGACTGACCGGTTGGTGCAGTGGTAAGTTACTTGCCACTCACGCTGCAAATCGTGGGTTCGATTCCCACCCAGGACAAACATTTGTGTGCATGAACTGTCTGCTTGTCTTGAGTTTGGATGTAAAGACCACCGAAGGGCGGGCAGCAACGTCCTTTTCTTAGTACGGTGGAACACACTGCGGTCGCCAACCCGCCTGCCAAGTGTGGCGATTATGGCAAATTTCCCCCCAATGGTGTGATCAATGGGGGAGGCCTAAGTCCAGCAGTGGACGATCATAGGCTGATGTGGTGGTGGTGGACTTGATCCTGTAAACTGGATCCATCCTATATATTCTCACCAAATAATATTTCATCATGCATGTGCATGCATCCAACGTAATTTGCATGCATCCTCCATGGTTTGACCCAAAGTTCCCCCCCTACACATTTTAAGGTAAACCACTTTACCCACACAACTATTGTGACAATTATATTATTATTATTAGCCCTTTGAGCAGAGAGAAAGAGAGCGAGAGATTGTTATATTATGTCCATTCTCTCCACATGCCTGTTGGCATAGGCCTCCTAGCTCTTTCCAATGGGCTCTATCTAGGGTGGCCCTCCTCTAGTCCCTACTAGCTAGCACTGCTGGTTCCTACCAGCAGTGAGCCTCAGGATTGTAACATTTACTAGAACTATATTAAAATGTAACATCACATGACTGCGAAAGGCACAAACAGTTCATATACCTTATTAATAAAATTTATAAAAAATTACAAAGATAATATTTTTAAAGGCACAAATCTTCACTCTTAGTTCCTTTGTCCGTGGCTCGTCCACATATGTTCTTTAAATGTCTCTCTCATTGTAAATGATCTTGGGCAAAGATAACAGCATAACCTATTAGTCAGATCTGAATGCATTAATCGTACGTGGTACTTAAGAGCAGACTGGTTAGAATACTTCATACCGCAGTGCGGGCAGTCCCCACAGATGGCTGCGTGATTGGATGTAGATGCAACTGTGCCTAAAACTGACCCACTAGACATTCCCGCTAATATAAGTAATGCTTGTGACTGTTCTTGTGTATACGTGTTTTCGGTGTCCGTTCCAACTTGTTGCTCAGACAAGAGCACTTCAGGCTCATATTCCATATCCGAGTGTGGGGAATGCTTCTCTGTTTTAACAAGAGAATCATCCGTTGAACTTTTCATTGGACTTTTCGATATAGTATTAGTGAAGGCACTGGAATCACTGTTCATTTCTTTAGGCCTTGAACAATGCATGTCAATGACGGACGGAATTTTTTTAGCGGGTGGATTATGTGTCACATCACTCTTAGATGGGTTTATACCTGAAATAAATAATTAAACAATCATAGTGCATAAACTATGACTCTAGCACCTGGGTTCAGAAAACCTTGTCAAAGTGTTATACAATTAAGACTTCTGTCAGTTTGATTGCCATATCAAAGAATTAAAATTAGAAAAAAGAAATACAATTTGATATAATTACATTAGACCTATCTGTACTTAGTCCATCAATTTCTATGAATATTTCTAAACATGACAACATTACCTGAGAGCAGGGACCTGGCAAGCATGCTGTTTTCATAATCGGGAAGACTATCATCATTTTCAGAGTTTACCATTGGTGGACCTGAAGTTGATGTGTTGTCATCTGTCCACTCTATTTTAACAGATACAGGAACATCTTCTTGGGCATTCCCCTAAGGCAAAATATTATTATTATTTGACATACATAATTGTGCAACAATTGAAAAAAAATCATTGTCAATGTGAATGGCCATGTGTATAATAGGGGGACTGGAAAGTAATGTCGTTTTCTTACGCTAAATACAAACACATACATTTTAACGAGTCTTTACTTTTAATCAATGATGTATTCCCCATCATTGTCAATAACCTTTTGTCATCTAGTGAGTAAATTTTCAATCCCTGATCGATAAAAATTAATTGTTTTTTTTTGGCAAAATATCTAAAGATGGCATTTTGGATATCATCCAAATTTGTAAATCTTTTGCCACTTAAAAATTGTTGCAGCGCTCGGAATAAGTGGAAATCTGATGGAGCAACATTAGGCGAATATGGTGGATGAGGCAGCACCTCCCGCCCCAATTCATAATTTTTTTCTTGGGTTCGCCTTGCCCAGAGAGGTCTTGCATTGTCCTGTTGGAGAATGACGCCTTTTCGGTTGACAATCGCTGGCCACTTTTCAATTAAAGATTGATTGACTTGCTGCAATTGTTAGCTGTGTCTGCATTAATAGTTTGTCCAGGTTCCAGCAATTCAAAATGAACAATACCACAAATACTCCACCAAACAGACTCTACTCCGTACTCTGGGGGATTTCATTTGGAGAGTCATTGCCTTTTGCGTTTTGGGTTATCATACAGGACCCATTTCTCATCTCCTGTGATCAAGCGATCAAAAAACGCTTCTGTGTTGTGTCGTTGAAGCAATAAGTTGCATGTAATTGATCGGTTAGCCTTGTTCTGTTTGAACAGATTATGCGGGACCCAAACACCTGCTCTGCTTACTTTTCCAATCTGCTTCAAATGTTCTTGGATGGTCGACCACGGTAGGTTAAGACTATTTTACAATTCCTCGATCGTCTGACACAGATTTGCTTCCACTTACGCCCTTAACACATCATTGTCTAATGTTGATGGTCTTCCTGATCGATACAAGTCGGATAGATCAAAATTACCCGATTTGAACTTGGAAAACCACCTTTGGCATTTATGAATGTCCAATTCATTTGGATAAAAATCGCAAATGTTTTTTGTTGCAACTATTGCGTTACTACCCTCTATGCTGCCTCTCTATGCCTTTATGCTCTTCTGGTATTTGGCTTGCCATTTCATCCCAAATTTCAAAACAAAAAGTCTAAATATAATTATTTAAAAGTGAACAAGTCACAATAATCTTAAAATGTCATTGTCATGTCTTTGAAGTACACAATGAACTGACAAATGACAATCAAATATTGACATGCGCAGAAGCGACATTACTTTTCGATCCCCTATTATGTACGAGGTTTTCATGATACGAGTATACTCTATAGTTAGAGAATTGAACAAACAGTAATTGGGTTTAACAGTGTTCAAGTTACATTATAGTGTTGCATTCACGCTTTTTAGTAGATTTCTGTTTGTTTTCATGAAATCATCAGATAGAACTCAATACTTGTAGAGTGAGGTGTTTACTATATCAATATGCTTGAACTGAATATATGATCCATACAATTGGTACTCATACTGATTTGACAAAATTCCCATTCCACTTCGATATTGCATAGATCAGGTGTATAAATACAAAATTCCTATGCATCCGCATAGGCATTTTGATGCAAGAAAATAGTTGGAGTGTACTCCTATAGTGGAAACACCGCCTCAGGAAGTTTGACGAATTTTAGAACGTAGCATGAAAATATGGTAAGGAATTACCATTCCTAACAAAATTCCTAACAAAATTGAGAAAATTAGTGAATACTAGTGTCAACAGTGTCAAATGCTAAACATTTTTCTAAATATTTATGTAGTGTACAAAAATTACCACTTTTACAATGTGTTATAATAAAAGGATTATAAGATACCTGTGTTATTGCAGAGCTTTTACCATTGGCAGTACCAGTGTGATTATCTCCCTTGCTATCATTTTTTTTATCCACTTGATTTTCCGATGTGAATATTGGATTGTCAACTTTGATTGATTGTGAATCATTATGATTATTGCAAAGATCACATGGTTCTCGTATTCTACTCTTCTTAGAAGCCTCAACATTTACTATATCATTGGGCTTATCAGATGTACTGCAACGTCTTTTCTTCAGAGCAGGTACTTTTGTTTCCTTAGAAGTAGCACCAAGGTTGGATTTAGAGGATATGGTTAGCTGTGTGTACAGTTTAGTTGTGGTCCTTGGAGAAGAAAAATTTTCATTCTGAAAATAATCAGAACAAGAATACTTTAAAAGTAACATTTTAAAGGAATTGAACACTATGTGCCTTTGCCACAACAACAGTATCACTTTTCACAAGAACTTATTTAAGGCATACAGTAATATCTGTGTTATGGACCAATCTGTTTATTATCTGACTAGATATATTATAAATTGGCTACAAATTGTGGACTGAACTTAATTATTAACAATTTAACATATGATGTTAAATGCAACAAACCTATTTTTTTCTTTGATATATTTCTTTTGATTCTTTTTAAGATATAATTTTAAATATAATGCATTTCACCCCAGCTTCACTTTGACAGATAGCTAGAATTAAATATATATTTACAGTCTCGGTCACTTGAATAGAACTACTGATGTTAACAAATATTTGAGAGAATATTTAAATGAAAAAATTATAACTGTCTCAGTTTACAATACTTGATTATGTGTACTGTTTAAACATTATATTTTTGGACATTATGCTATATTTATTTATTTTAGTATTATTAGTTATTTAATTTCGCTCGGTTTTATGTGAACCGGGTTACAGGAATGCACGGGCCTAAGCCAAGTGCAAATCCAGGGGGGGGAATAAATTGATGGCTCCATTCATGTGATAGACAGGTTGGCGACGTCAGCGGGATGTGAGTTCGTTGTTGATACGGT
>DWLR01004462.1:0-12051 GCA_018246295.1 Papilio alexanor hazarajatica | reverse complement strand
TATATATATATATATACGCGTAAAAACTCCCTTATACTCCTAGGTCAGACGCGCAAAATCGCAAATGCCACTTCAAATACCTAGACAGAACTGAAAGTAACTTACATTTTTATAGGTGCGAGTCTTCCGCCTAATCACAGATAATACTGTAGAAGAGAAAATAGTAGAAAGGGCGGAAGTCAAGCTACGTTTGGACAAATTGGTGATACAGTCTGGTCGGCTGGTCGATACTAAGAACCAGCTGAATAAAGACGAGATGCTCAACATGATACGACACGGAGCCAACCATGTGTTCTCGTCTAAAGACTCCGAGATTACCGATGAAGATATTGATACGATATTGGCTAAAGGAGAAAGCAAGGTGACTTGTATATTCTCAATTTGACACATTTTAATATTTAACACAATTCCAAAAATGTATAACTCGTAATTAGCACAATAAATAACCCAACCTAATGTGTTTATTATTCTCATCATATTCAAATGTCTATTTTAATAATTCTAAAAAATCTAATAATCTATTACAATAATAATTAAAACTCCTAAGACTTAATTTAATGTTCTCTTTTGATTTTTCCAATCTTTCAATTCTCCTTTTCTAGACTGAAGAACTGAAACAAAAACTGGAAAGTCTCGGCGAGTCATCACTGCGGGCGTTCTCTATGGACACGCCGGGCGCTACCTCAGATTCCGTGTATCAGTTTGAAGGTGCAAATCTTATCTAGAAATTGTCCTGGCCAGTTACACATTTTGATCTTTGCTTAATTTGCTTTGCTTAGGCAAAATAACTTTAAACTTTTGAATATAAATTCAGTTAAAATTTAAATAATTTTCGTCACATTAATCGACAAAATTAGTTTTTACAAAAGTTTAAATATAAAAAATGTAGTTTATGTAATATTTGGAAAATATCACTATGGAAATTATTCAGCATTCATATTATAATTTAATAACTTAAAATTATTCAGACTGGGCGTTTTTTTAAACACTATGAACTATGTAATGCTTGTTCAAAAGTAAACGGTTAGAAATATAAATATTAATTAGTTTGTTACAATCTTAAATATATCTAGGTGAGGACTACAGGGAAAAGCAGAAAATTATCCCGGTCGGTAGCTGGATAGAGCCCCCGAAGCGTGAACGTAAGGCCAACTACGCAGTGGATGCTTATTTCCGGGAGGCTTTGCGGGTGTCCGAACCCAAGGCGCCCAAGGTACAGGTAAATAAGTGTAAAGAGCTAAGGAGAACCATGGACCCCTCAGTCGTCTCGGCTTGACTTGGCGGTGCTTTATAGAGATGATCAATGGAGAATATTTGTATTTATATTAATTGTTTAGAATCAGTGGGTGTTTAAAACATAAGTGATATTATTCTTCTATTCAAGGACGCACCCAGGTGCGGAGAGAATATCACTTTCATATGTCTGAATATGACAAGTGTCGATCATTTCTTCACTATTTATATATCATATTAGCTCTTTATACTGTACTTTATTTATATATTTTACTGTATTATTATTTAATCTATTTTTGTATTAATTGATGTTTTATGTATTGCATGCTTGTCAGATTATGTGTATTGTATTGTTTGTATATAATACATTTTGATCCAATCGAGCAAATACAATTCAATATATAAATATCAAATGCGACCTTGTATCACGGCAACATTATTTCATTTTATATTTTATACGTATTCAGAGATCGTAAAGTAAATTCATATAATTTTATGCATTATGTAGAAAATTTTCTTTGTTACATTTCCATGCTTATATCAGGGAAAGGTAAGCGATATGACACCAAGACCTGCTGCAGTAGACGGCATGGTGTTAACACATTTCTTAGTCAATGTAGCCATCATGATCATTATATTTATTAATATCTTCTGGTAACATTATTTATGTTACGATTGATTTGACACTGGCCCTTTATGTGCAGGCCCCTCGGCCGCCGAAGCAACCTATAGTTCAGGACTTCCAATTCTTCCCGCCACGACTTTTTGAGCTTTTGGATCAAGAAATCTATCATTACAGAAAAACTTTGGGGTAAGTAAAATCCTTTTTTAGGTTTCGGAAACATTATAAGTAAAAACGGTAAACGTGTTATTTTATGTTTACTTGATCTATTTGATGTAAATATCTACTGTATTAAAAAAAGAGTAATATTGCAGTACTTTTATATGCCTCGAAATTATTATTATTATTGATGTATAAACCACTAAAAATATCTTTTGAAATATTTATTATCATTTAAAATTGTACACCAAAATAAACTATTTGCTTACATTTATAAAATTTACAAAAATATCAATCGACTTGACAGGTACAAGGTACCTCGGAATCCTGAACTTGGGCCGGACGCTGCTAAAATTCAGAGAGAGGAGCAACGCAAGATTGATGAAGCCGAGGCCTTAACAGAAGAGGAAATCCAGGAAAAGGAACAACTATTAACACAAGGTACTATTCAGTAATGATTTGCTTTTGGGTGTTACCTTATGCATTAAATAAAATAAAAAGCAGAAATTCTATGCCTTTTAAATAGAATTGAATTATAATTAATTTGTATTGTTCCTTAATTGCTTACTGGTATTTTACATAATTTGCTATGAGCCACTCAGAATGTAGCTCCAATGGGAAACTGCGCTTCTGTATGTATTTGTCACTTACACTAACGATCAATGCATTTTGAATTCTACAAAAAGAATAGCCTTTAAGTTTATTTTCGAGGATTGAAAAAGGATTTGAGTGAAAAATATTTTATAACTGTCACATTCGCATGTAATTTTTTTGCCTTATAACAATGTATACTTATTGGTATTTCAGGTTTTACAAACTGGACTAAACGGGATTTTAATCAGTTCATTAAAGCGAATGAAAAATATGGCAGAGACGATATTGAAAATATCGCAAAAGACGTCGAAGGAAAGACACCCGAGGAGGTATAAACTTTTTCAAAATATGTTTAGAAATAAAAAAAAAATTAATCATTAATGAATTATAAATATCTAGGTTATGGAGTATTCCGCGGTATTCTGGGAGAGGTGTCATGAGCTTCAAGACATTGACAGAATCATGGGACAGATAGAGAGGGGAGAGGCGAAGATTCAGAGAAGAGCCTCTATCAAGAAAGCGTTGGATGCGAAAATGGCGCGATACAGAGCGCCTTTCCATCAGTTGAGAATCTCATACGGCACAAACAAGGGTAAAAACTACGTGGAGGAAGAAGACAGGTGATGTATTTGTTACTTTTGTTTCATTCTTCCCTTTCCTGCTTTGCTCTCATTGACCATAATTATTTACGGAAATCAAATTAAAAATGTATTTAGACCTTGTAGTGTTAAAAAACTAGATAAAAAAATATATATTGTCTACTTATTACTTAGGGTTTATATGTTTTGTATTTGCTGTATAAACTTGGCCTTAATTTATATTTTGAAAGAGCGTAGCCTCTACCATGAAACCGGGGACGGTTCCTTCATCGCACGTAATTTATGTGTGATGATTAGTTTTTTAAATTCTGAAATCGGTATTGTTATTTATGGTACAGATTCTTAGTGTGCATGTTGCACAAGCTGGGCTTCGACAAGGAGAACGTGTACGAGGAGCTGCGCGCGGCCGTGCACGCCGCGCCGCAGTTCCGCTTCGACTGGTTCCTCAAGTCCCGCACCGCTGTCGAACTGCAGCGCAGGTGAATTAAATAAACTTGTCATGACATTTGGTTTTTCTATAATTTGATTTTATATCACAGATGTGTGAAGCTGTTATGGTTACCTAAAATATATTGGGAGGAGATAGGATAGTCAAAGCCTTTACGATCCATTTCAGAAAGCCTCGCATATTCATGAGAGCTGTAAAAACTTTGTCGGAATTAACATGTATGTAGGACTACGGCCATTGCCATTTTTTTTTTAGATGCAACACTCTTATTACGCTTATCGAACGAGAAAATCAAGAATTGGAAGAAAAAGAGAGAGCAGAGAAAAAGAAGAAGACTGGTAGTGCGAACCAAAATACTCCCGGCGGAAATGCCACCGGCAAGGGAGCAAGCGCCGGCAAGCGTAAGGCTGAGAACACACCCGAAGCAAGCCAGAAGAATAAGAAAAAGAAAAAATGAAACTAGACGTAACGAAGGTATCGACGATGTCGCGTGAACTTTTACAATTGTTAGAATTAGATTATACTTTCGGTTTTTATACCTTTTTAGAAACATCTCAAGAACTTGAATCATTTTGGTATTGGCAGTACTCATTCCATTCCCTTAAATAATGTTTATTTTTTAAAACATTCTTTTCTATAAATATATTAATATTTAAATCTGGTTTTGTTGCTCAGTTCACGAAACGCTACTCCGCCCGATCAGATGTATGCTTTTAATTATGATTTGTGATAATTTTGAAATAAATGATATTGCAACAAACAAAATCTTTTTTGGGTATAAAATGTTCATTAATGTACAATCTGTTCCTTCCTTTTTATCCCGTCATTCATTTCTTATTCTTTTGATTAATTTGACTGGGTCGACATGCCTAAAGGCTAGACGTTATAAACTATTTGGAGGTCTTATGTTGCTAAGGTTGTATAAATAAAAACTGCTCACGTAAGAAATAGAACAAAGAAGAGGTGAAACGTATATTATAATATTTCGCGCAAAATACACCAATAGAAGTACAGATGCTTTAAATTAGTTGTTGAATGAATTAATCAACACTCTTCGAGAGTTTTGTAATGTTAATCACGGTGTTCAATCGTTGAGGTGCAGCTTTTGTAGTTGCGGCGTGGGGGGCGCGAGGGCCGCGGGGGGTTTGTCGTCTCAGGAGGGGCTGCCGCTGTCGCCGTTGTCCTGGAAGTTGTTGGCGTTGGTTGCGAACGGCGCGCCCAGCCCGTACAGGTGTCCGCTGGTGCTCTCGATGTTGCCGTCAAAGAATATCTGACAAATCAATGTTGATTATTTATCTATGGGTAGTTTGAGTTTATCAATAACTTCTGATGATCCAAAAACTAATCTATAGACACTACTAGTTAGGGCACTTCTTTTATCTTCTGTTAGGCGCTTTCTAATTTATAATATTACATTGAATTTTATGCTATAACTTTAGGCCAAAACCCCTGTTAACGATCTTTAGCAAAAAGTTACGTAATTAGTTATTAATATTACTGTATAAACTCTTTGTTTATACAAAATTACTGGCCAGTAAAAAAAATATTTATTACTTTTTTACATGTTTTATATTCGATTCGTTCTTCATAGCCACGGAAGGCAAAATATTATTATCATATTAGTAAATTAATAAAAACTGTACAATCAAGCGAAATTGAAAAATTTTCCTTAACAATTTTTGGGGACCGTGGCAACAAATAAGTACAAACCACATATTATGTAGACGAATCCAAACACAAGATTTTATTATATTTGCAACGAAGCAAGAACTTTAACAAAGAATTTATTTGCAGCGACGGTGTTGGGCATTTAGGATTCAGTGGATTCGGAATCCAGGGTGTTGAGTGGTCCTACTTGGCTTCTAACGAGGAGAGTTGCCCCTTCCATTTCTATTTGTATCCCACTCTTTCGTATAGCTTGCTTATTTTTTGGTTTACTATTTGTGAAAAACAAGTATTTTGTTTTTTCAGAGTTATACACGCGTACGCCATTTCACAAATATTAAAATAAGTTTTATTTCAAACTATTTTTTTTAGACAACTGGTTAAAATTGTAAATGAACTATTTTACTTGGGGTCAACACATTGGAGTATGCATAGTACATAATTTATAGAAAAATTATAATAATTTTAACATTTATGAAAATGGCATACGTATGGCACGTATCATGCTAAGTTTTTTCTCTTCCTTTTACATTCCATATATTCTCCACAGTCACTAAGGCGACATGTAACCTTATATTTTAATTATATTTCATTAAAGTTGTAGAATCAAGCATAATTGATTAGCTTTTCTTAACAAATACTAAATACATTTAATTCTTCAATGATGTTTCTTAAGTCGAAGTGTAAAATAATTTATATGATTGATATGTAATCTGACTTAAGATGAGGATTTGACTAATCCATTACAATAATTTGTAAACAAAGAAAACTAAATGTTTTGTTCCATATGTAGTGATAATTAGACCCAGTTATGTCAAAAAAATCAGATTGTTAAAAAATGACACGCAAAAAAAACGGAATGTTACTTATTACTTATATACTCAGCAAAAATAGCCCAGCAATTTATTCACCACCAAGCCATAAATTAGGAACATATAATTACAACTCAAATTTCAAACATCATTTTCTCAAATTATTTTTTTTTGCACTTGGTACATTTGGACATAAATGAGTCCAATTGTATGTACTTACTTCTTTGATCTTGAAGAAGGCCATTCCAGTGAGCAGGGAGTCGGAGCCGGCCTGGTGCTGCGGGCCCACGCGCCGCAGCTCCAGCTGGTCCGCCACCTCCTGCAGCCCGCCTTTCAGGTTCTTGCAGAGCTTCATTAAGTACTGCAACAACAACTTGTTTAAAACACGTCACCCCTTTTGATAAGACAGACTGGCTAAGCTATACATATATATATATATACCAACATTAATAAAAATTGTTATTGTAATGTTCAAAAATACAAAAGTCTGAAACTGATGGCACACCACATGAATTGTAAAACAACTATCAAAGGATTGACTCAAAACATAAAATATTAAATCAAAATCAATTTGACCATAAAAGAGTTCACTAGATTATATATATAGAGAAGAACTAAACATCAAAAATTTGTTTGAACTTACTTTGACATCATAGATTGTTGGGAAGTACATACGTAAAATTTCAAAGAAACTACTTTCCTCTTGCGGCAGATTCTGATCAGTGAGTAGTTTCAGCAAATAACCAAAGTCATATCCAGAATGGAAGCTAAGCCAGCTTATATTATCCATGAGTACAATTCCTAGAAAACAAAGAGAATAAAAAAATAACATTCTCTTAACACCTTTTCACCCTACTGGGTAGGCGGAGATGGCAATCGCCATCTACTTTCACCAAATTAAGACCCAAGTGTGAGAAGTGTTAAGTCTATCGCCATAGGCCGGAAGCTGAGACCTGAAAACAAATGTTTTTTTGGTTTGTGAAAAATTTCGAATATATTTTGGCCCGGCCGGATATCAAACCATAAACCACTGAGAATATTATTAAGTACTCTATTTTGATTGGTAATGTACAAAATTTTGTTTTATAAATTAACACAATTATTTATTTTTGACTTTTACCCTGCTGTTTATTTTTGTTTTACCTCTCCTGTCCTATTGGGTTGCCTGGCAGAAATCGCTCATAGTGAAAAGGCCCTTGCTCACATTTAGATAAAAATCTTAGTTTTAGTCAATTGATTGTAATCTTATTATGTGAGCAAGTGTTTATAAATAAATAAATAAAAATATATATGTAAATAATACCTGAAGTCATCAACAGCTCGGCAAACTCCAATGGTTCTATCCCATGTTCCTCATGCTCTCGGAATTGCAATCCAGAATTTTGCAATAAATCAATTGAGTCTTGAGCATACATGTCTTCTCTGTCCCCACAAGGAAATAGGATAAAATTAGTAGGCCACAAAGTTATAAATGAAAACTTGAAATAGAAACGTAAATAATATGGCATAGTATAATATTATTAATTAATAATTTTCAATTATTTTATACCAAGTGTAACTGCACAAAGCAGTCAAAGTATTTGCTTTTGCCGGCGTGACTAGGGAGGTAGCATAACTTCATAACTTCACTGGCATAAAGAAAATGTATTTGCACTTGAGACACACTTTGAGACCATTCTCAATCTGATGCCTCCATCTCTTCCTCCTACACAAAGACTGACAATGCAACTTAACTCCTCTAATTCTTGCTAATTGTGATGGGTAGGAGTGATAATTTTTTAGGTATTTTTAAATTTTTGATATTTTCAAAAATATCAAAAATAAGTATCAGATAAATAAGTTTATGGCACAAATGAGCTAGATCTGGTAACCTCAAGGTATATTGAAAGCTAACCAAAAATGTACAATGTGAACAATACTATAACAAATATAAATAAACATGCTATAGTACACGCTATCCGTCTTTCGTATTAATAATGTATAACCATATTGCATAATCCAAAGGAATAATATTATGTATCAAATTATTACAATTGTTAACATTCATTGATTTATACTATTCTATATCTTTAGAAATGGTATCATTGTGTTAAAATTCTTTCTAAATTATACTTTTTACAGTACAGCTTGTGTAGGTCTGCTACACACAACCTGCGGCCTGCACTGTTTTTTTCATTGGCCTACCTGGTTTTACTATATTTTGTCATTTTGGCACTACCGTGTCGCAGGTTGCAGTGCTAAATATAGTAATTTGCCATAATATATGGAAATTTATCCATGATTTTTTTAATCTGCAGCAGACGTCTGGTTATATCTACTAGACACAACAACCCGTTATGTTAGTATTTTCGTTAATATGGTAATGCGTAACTTTCAAATAAAACCACTGTGGACGTGTTGCATTGAACATTTTTAGTTTCATATTAAGTGAGCGAGATCTCTTTCCTTTACAAAGCCAAACCATGGTATTTAGCAATAAGTAGTAATAGTTTTGAAGTGAAATTACTCAAAGTTGTTCGATGAGTTTACCAGTTTTAAAAATGGCACCAGTCAATATGCTCCGTTTAAAGAAAAAGGCAAACACATATGAGCATATGGAATTTTGGAACTCAGTTTCTAAAAGTATAAAAACATCAAAGTTTATGTGAGAACCATCTGTTTTAAAAGAATAATACACCAAGAATATTTATAGAATAAATTTACACTCATCTGGATGATATAAGGTTAGCATGCAGCAACAAGCCAGAAATTAACAAAGTGTTGGAAAAATATTCATCATTAATCAAAAATCTCATTACACATTTTATATTACAGTAAATAGTTCATTCATTTTGAACTACCTTTTTCGCTTAACAACTAAATAATTTGAATATAAACAACAATTTAAATGTTTCAAACACTGCAATAGCCATGGTCACACTCACAACACTCTTTAGGAAATTATAAAAAAAAAATGTTCAAATATATGAGAAAAATCTCCTTTCCTAGTTGTTAATTCAATTTGTAACAATTGTGAAAACCTAAGAAATTAACTAAATATTTTTGTTTGCGACTTGCAACATCATTACTGACACTATTTGTGGCTATATAAAAAGATTGAGTATATATATATATATGCACTAAAATATTTTGCTTTCAATGTCATAGTATCATTCTATAAAGCCCACTGCTGGACATAAGCCTTTGCCAATGCTTTTTACAGCATGGAGTTGTGCGACCAATTATTCTTCTCTGTCTTCATAAATTTATAATGAAATCTGGATAGTGGACGCTCTGTATTTCTTCCCACAACACAACAAAAACTCTTACTATGTTTTCACATTATAGTGTAGTGTTTGTTGTGTTGTTTCAAAATATTAAGATAACAATAAAAATAATTAACTATGAATACAACCTTATACTTACTGCAAATTAAATTTAAAATTAAACTGCCAAGTTGTGCAGCCTGGAGGGGTCCTACCATTCTCATCCATAAATGTAAGTCCCAGTTGTATTATCCTCAAAAGATCTACATTGCACCTGTGAGATGCATAGATATGCATTATTGCTTAGAGACTACTTGTAAGTCTTATCATAAACCATTTGATTGATGAAATTTTACATGATATATCGTCAACAATAACCAAGATTGAAATAGAAATAATCTATAATTTATATTTATCAATAAGAATTAAGCATTGTGGACGTCAGCTAAACCTTTGTTTTGTGAAACCCTTGTGTATCCAAACTATTGAATTTTTGTGTAGTAGGGGATGGTTAATATTATTCGCCTTGCTTGATATCTCTAAAGGAGATGTGCCCTTTTTTGATTACTGATAACAATATGTATCAAGAAATACATCCTGCAATAATATATACCTGCAGTGAAGTTCAAAAAATGGAAATTAGGTAATTTTACGTCTGCATATCACATCTGCAATGTGTCTATACAAGAGAAGTGCACAAACACTGCAATTATGTCTTCCATTGTTATTTAAAAATGACAAGCGCAATTGTGATGTTGCTGAGAAGGGTCCTTTCTTATTCTTGATAGTACTGTAGGCGAATCACATATCATTAGGTGCACCAACTGTTACTCTGATTCCTAATTAACATATTATTTATCCAACATTACCTCAGCAATTGGTACTGGTAATCAGCAGTGGATCTAAATTCTCCTATCGGCCTAGCTACTACTCCAGGAAATTCAGTGTCCATTGCGACCCAGTGATATTTTTGAACAACCTGTGGGTAGAAAAACGATTTGTTAGTAAATTTGTTACATCGCTTAAGTCTGCCATATTGTTCCGTTTGAAATTTAATTAAATTAATAGACATTTTGTTTACATAGATTATTAAGTAAAAGTTTTACCCGTCTTATAACGTAAAATTCTTCGTGGAGATTATAGTTCCATACATTTTTAATAGAGATTTCATCTTTTAAAGAATTTGCTCCAAGTAAATTAAAATTTGTCGTGGACATTTGCGAACTCATATTTATGTATTACTGATAATACTTATTAAAATTCTCTATAATTTTTAATACAAATACACTTATAAAACGATTAACTTCATTAAACGCGCAGTTTTTTTTAAATGTTTGTATTCTCTTAGAAGAAAGGCGTAAACTTAGTTTTACTACTACTAAAAGCGAAAATTGCTAAAGTTGTATCAAAATCGATTTGGATTTCAGTTGAAGAAAGACAAAGGCACATAGTCAAAGGTCCACGTTTCGCAAGTTTTCACTGTGATCCATTAATTTATTACTTTCAAACAGAATAATGATTAAAAAAGGTAAAATATTAAATAAATAACATGTCTAATGCATATTTTTCAAAATATTTTTCATAATTTGACAAAATGTAATTTCGATAAATTACAAAAAAAAAATAGCCTTCTAGACAGCGTTGCTAATTTATGTTGCATTATTATACAGTTGATTCAATAACTAATCAAATTTTACTTAAATGGCCACACACTTTTTGCGAGACGGGATTTTTTTACGCAATATATGACAGACTTCTTATAAGATCAAGATTATTCAAGGATACTTTATTATTTTTGAGGAGAAGAAAGGAACACATTTTGAAAATCAAAATCAAATGATAACAGGTGTGAATACTAATTTTTAAATTTACCAAATTCTATTTTTTTATACTGTTATGCCATCTAGCCCTAATGAAGCAATATTGTAAAAAATTTGAAAAGTAATTATTTTCGGCCGCTATGTAATAACAAACAAGCAGTCTCGTACAATCGAATGTTTAGCCTAAGTAGAACTATAATCAGCCCATTTGACAATATGGATTGAAAGTCAAGTTACATTGGCTTTCTCAAAATGTCTATTTTTAACTTTGTATTATCTTTCAACCATCACCATTTTATAGAATATCATATATAGTAAATTAAAGTTTCATCCTAATAATCTAAACAGTCATTTTAAAGCATTTTTGCAGAATAAATGTTTGATGTAACGCTTTAAATTTATGTAACTTTTTAAACACTAATCACTGAAACTAATAACAATACATTGGTGAAAACCGCACCCAAATCGGTTTAGCGGTTTCTGAGATTAGCGTGCATAAAGTAACAGACAAACAGATAAAGCGACAAACAGATATATAAACAAATAGACAAACAAACACACAGACAAACCGACAAATAGACAATTAAAAAAAATGATTGTTTTGAGTTCTGTAGGATTGACAAATAGGTGTTGCCCACGACTTCGTCCGCGTGGGATTCAATATTGATGTATCTATATGTAAACATATACATATATCTGGGTAAAAAACGTTCCGCGGAATTCGTAGGCTTTTCCAGGATAAAAGTCTAAGTGATGTTCCAGACTGTATAATCTATATATCTTTGTGCCAAATTTCGTCCAGATCTGTTCAGCTGGTGTGGAGTTACGTGGTGACAAACGTCCATCCAAACATT
>DWLR01004461.1:0-12051 GCA_018246295.1 Papilio alexanor hazarajatica | reverse complement strand
ACAACCGAGATTGGTCAATCGCTCTAGGCCACTGCTGCTTCACGACAACGCAAGACCACACAATGCACAACAAACAAACACTAAGTTACATGAGCTACAATTGGAATGTCTGCGACATCCACTGTACTCCCCGGACCTTGCTCTAACAGAAAACCATTTTTTCCGGAATTTGGACAACTTCTTACAAGGAAAAAACTCCAACTCCGTTGCGGCAGTCCAAACCGCCTTGAAAGAGTTTATTGATTCTTGCTCCCATGGTTTTTTTTAAATGGTTTTTTTTTTGTAAAAGGATCAATGAAATACCTATGAGATGCACCATTGTTATCTATGCAAAAGTGCATAGATAACAATGGTGCATATTTTGATTAATTAACTATATTTTACAAAAAAAAATTGACTTTATATTCCCTCGTACAAAACGCCAATTTCATATCTAAATTATGGACCTAATATTTTTAAATTATTGGACCTTATTATAGTTATTGCATAGTGACCAGGAATATACTTAAGCACAGCTTTAATACGTGGTGTTTGTTTACTAGCAAAAGAAAGCTTATGCTATGCTTACTGCCAAAAGTAGTTACTGTATCAAATAATTAAACGATAGTAAAATGTAACAATTCTCACTGTAGGTTTTATATTGTAATTAAAATAACAAATGCAATCAAAGAAAGCAAATTTTATAATGTAAAACTCACCAGATAAAACCACAGTGATAGCAAGGACTATAAAGGAGCCTGAGAAGAGTCCCACTTTGAATGTAGTCCACGGGCTCTGCTGCTCCCCTAGCGGTGGCACTCTTAACTTCTTCATGGCCTTCTGCCTATCCCCCCCTTCGAGTTCATTGGTAACCGTAGCCTCGGTATCGCTAATCAGACGATCGATGTCCTTGTTGGTGTAGAAGTGGGATGACTCCACGTGTTCCGCCCGCCACAGCGCCCCATTGCTAACGTTTAACAACTATTGACAATAAATTGTAACTTTTTACAAGTTTTGTATGTTATTTCTTTGTCACCATTCGCTTGCCGACAAATTCTTAAATATTTCGAATTTTAGAAAACTACTGCCATATGTATTGGATAAGAAAAGTTTTAGCTGTGTTTAGCTGCCAATTTGTAAATGCAATGATATGATAAATGCAACAAGATGCAGAGAGAGTTTCTATTAATACTTTTGAATCATCTATTATTGCTATATTATATTCCTGTTACAAAGTAACTGATAACTTGTAAATACATCATACTAATTATTTCAGTTACAAAAAAACCTATGATCTCTTACACCTTGAAACTTTTCATGTCTCACCGGTCATAAATATGCCACCATTTGCCAAGGTTTGCCAATCAAAAGGTTATAAATTTTTGTTAATCCTTAGTACTACCTTACTCATAACTTTTCCAGGCTTCAGTAAGTACATAACAGGATATCAAAGGGGTATTTATGGATGGACTCACTGTAGTTTCTACTACAGACCAACAATTATTACCTGTTTTTGTTTATTATTTAATTTTAAGTAATTTAATTCTCAGCAATAGATTTTTAAATATTGAATAGATAAATATGATGAAACATAGTTTGTTCTTTAAGATGCGTCTCCCAAACACTCCCATCACATAAAATTATCTACGTTGATCTACAGCGCCAAAGGAGTTGCATTTGCTTTGCTTTAAAAGAACACTAAATTTAATCAGTTTAGATGTACTGTAAGTAATCAATTAATTTGTATCTACAAATGTTGATGCCTACCTTATCATGCTTCTTCAGTATCTTCCTAAAGCCAGTATAATTCAGGTTCTGGTAATTTTGTAGCAGTATTAAACTGAGATAGAATTCGCTGAACGCCAGCTTTAGTTCTTGAACCTTGCGACGTGGTATGACCTTTTTATTGTCTCCTCCACTTTTTGGCTTCATCATATCGAACTGGGATTTGAGTTCGCTCTGTAATGTTGCGAATTTGCGAGTTGCCTCTGCTAGTTTTTCTAAAAACACCAAAAAAGTGTTGAGTTGTGCAGCTACCCTAATAATTATTAAAGAGAATAAATTATTAACATAACATTATTTTCCTTTTACAACTAATATGCCTAATGCCATATGCATTATTGAATTTTTTTCTTACATTAACAAGAATATTATACATTGAAATTAAACTAATTTTATGGAATTTACCGAATCTATTTTTTAATATTTATGTTCCTAGCATTTCAAATACTTTAAGGCACTCATAGTCAAGGCTGTTACAGCTATCCGCACTTGGTAAAGCTCACATCATCTGCATCTGCTCAGTACAAACTGACAGACTGAGAACCTTAATCACCTGCCAAAGTTTGTCCATTGAGTTAGCCCAGATAGTCATCAAATTTCTGACATCTTACATCTCCAAATCAATTTATCTACATGTACCTGAATAGAAAGTGTTGATTTTCTTAAGCTCTTGATCACAGTAATGGAAGAAAGTCTCGTCGAAGTTGGCGAAATGCCTCGACAGCACCTCGGGCTCCACATTCTCTGCCGACGGTGCCTCCTCCACTGCCGTGTATAGCATTGCTTTCATTTCCTATGGAAAACTTAAACGGTTCAATCTTCTAATATAACAATTACTGATAGCAGGTAACAGCATTGCAGGATGGCCATCTAGGTATTATGAAGAGGTTTAACAATGGTATAACCATTAAGTTTTAGCACCTATGGCTTGACTGTGAAAATAGTAACCCTCAAAGTCACTCAAAATCTGTTTTTTTCTAAGTATGGTGGATCTTACTGCGATCACCAACCCACAATTGGATTATGGCACATTCCCCCATGAATGATGTGATCAATGGGGTTGGCCTAAGTCCAGCAGTGAACAATCATAGGCTGAGCTGGTAGGTGGTGATTTAAATGATGACAGGGTTTCAGAAAGTGTCAAGTATTTGCAGATGTTTATGGATAGCCATGGTCACTTATTATCATACAAATATAGTCTTTATATCATCAAACAAAAAAAATGTCCTCCGATGTCATTATCAAGTGAATTAGTGCAAAAATATTTAAATTAAAACCCCTGAATTTTGAAGTATAACAAAAACCTTATCAATGCTGTTAGTCAGAAATTAAAAGACATTTTTTTAAATGCCTCAATCTCAGTCTATAGTTACTATTAAGTATCAAATGGTTTCAATGATATTTGCTATAGCATAGCACCACTAAGATATTAAAGTTGATTGCCCAAACAATGGCTTATTTGACTATTGATAACTATTCTAAGTGGTATTTATTCAGTACAAGTAGTGCTTTTGCATTATAGCCATATGCAAATTAAAATCTTACATATTTCTGTTATCCATGATATTAAATTAAATTTTTGGAAATTTTGACCATCTCATTATGTCAATAAAGAATAACATGTTTCATCATTGTTAAAAAAATTAAATGTTACAATTAATACACATAACATTAAATATTTACCTCATAATTGATATATTGTTTTCGCCATTCTGGCGTTATATGCGCACTCAAGTGTTCCGCAAATTTCATTTTCTTACTTCCCTGTATACGTCTTTACGATAAGAAATAACACACTACACTATTGTAATTCACAAGTACTCCACAAAAGTTTGTTTAGTGATAACTGGACGTTATGATCTAATGTTTATTAACGCTTTTAAGCGAAAATATTGGAATGATTTAAGGCATGCGCTTATTACAGTTGAACGTATAATACATTTTAATAAAAATAAAATTCCGTAAAATATAATTCTGCAAGTATACATTAAAAACTATAGACGAATAAAAACCAGTGATAAAACATGACAGATGACAGCTAGTTGACATCTTGAGTACCGTTCATAACCCCGTGCTCTCGCTTATGATAATAAAAGAAAATTCTGCGAGTCATAGACTACGACGTACGCTGGTACTTTAATATTAAAATTAATTCTGATTAGTACTATAATTGATTAATTTGAATGTGTGCTTTCAGTGACATTTTACATCATCACAATTTTTTAATGCAAAATACATTATAATGAGACACCAAATGTGGAAAAGAAGTAGACAGATTCGGATTCTAGTAACCATCCCACCAATAAGCCCAACTGTACATTCGATTACAACGACAACGACAATACAACGACAATTCGGTGAAGATTACGAATCGAATAACAAGTAAATTAAAATCGATCTGGCTGTTTGGGCTACAGGAACTCCCCGTATAAATGAACATATATCATGTAGCCACGGAAACATTATTATTCTGTCAGTTAAAGGTTTTGTTGTGGCTTTTACAGGGAGGTCAATACCACGTTACTGATATGCAGCATTCAAAGAATTGAAAATTATTATAATATGGGCAACATTTATCCTTGCAGTATTTTATTAAACTGTCATTACTACGAATTAATAAATTAATTCTATATTTTTTGTAATTTAGGTAAGGTTTTTATGTTTAAATTTAACTGTATAGGTAGGGTATTTCCCATAATACGCGAATTTACATAAAAAAACCATTTCAACAAAGAGCTTGCTTCTCAAAGCTCTGTTTATGGCTAGTTAAAAATAAAAAGAACAAGGGTAATATTTAAACTTTATTGTATTAATTTAAATTTAAATTCACACAGACCCATTGATTGTTATCTGTTCATCTTCTGCATCCTTGAAAGGAATGACTTGGTTTTGATCAAAGTATTCTGGTACAATTCTGGCCACTTTACGCGGCTCCTTTACCAGGGTCTTTGGACACTGCATTTCTGACCAACTTATGGGTACCATATTGACGCCTTGGGGTGAACCCTCTGCTGTGGCTATGGCAACTCCTAATACATTTTCAGCCGTTGTTAGGTGGTACCAATGAATCTCTGTCAATGGGAGCTGTACGTATGAATTAAGGATATTTATCACAAAAAAATTGGCATCTAATGTTTAAGATCAAAGCTTCGCATGATCCTACCTATTACAGAAATAGGATTTTAGTCATAACAATTTACTTGTTGTATTGATGTGACAATATTTAGTAATCAGTCAGCCATAATGTATCAGTGATGAGATAGGTGTCATCGTATTTCATAGTAAAATGTCAGGTAGCATAGGACAATGAATAAAAGGGACCACTTCAAATTTGTCCATATTTTAAAAGGCCATAACAAAAACTAAATAATAAAAATATTAAAAAAAAACAAAATATTTTAATTGTTTTTTTATACATATTAATATTAGCTTACACATGTTTATCTTCTGTTTGCCTTGCTGGCAGTCAAGTGCCAAGTGACGGAATTCTGCATAGCACTGTAATATACAGTTGAGATGCACTATGTCATTGCCTGTGTATATTCATAAGCCATAAGTTATTGCTACATATGCGAAATCCATTGTAAAAGCTGTTGCCGTACCTCTTTATTGTATTTGTACTTAAAGAATTTGGGATGAAAAATTTATCAAATTTTGAAGGATAAGTTAATCTAATATTCTGAAGGAAATTCAAAAAAACATAACATGTTAAAAAGGATACAACTTTGGCTAAAATAACATCTCCTGGTCTAAAACACTTGTATGGATCAATTCTATCTTTATCAGTTGATTTGATGTCTTCCTTTTTGAGAACCCCTCTATAGGGTCTTACCAGGTGTGGACCCACACAAAGTATTATACAGTGGACAACACGGGAGTTCACAACAGTCACCTTAGCTGTGACCACATCTCCAGGCTTCGGCAGGATACTTGGTGTTGTTGGACTTTCTACAGATATGGTTGTGACCTGAAAATTATGTATAATAGACAACTTTTATAAAATATAATCTTAGAAAGATTTTTTTCACCAATGAAAATGCTGTGAGCATAAATCTACTATTATCATAATGACCTGATAGATGTTCACTGTGTTCAAATAATCCTCCAAGTAGTGTTACAAAAAGTGATCTTATCCTAAAGGCTCCATATTGGCCACATATTGTCGTTTTTTTGAGAAGCCTAACTACTACCATCCAGTATGTGGCTGCCTTTCCAAAAGTTTTTAGCGCCATCACTTATTTACTCTGTAAGCGTGTTACCTTCCTTTTGCTATTTTTGTAATTGTAGTAAAGTGTACTAACTTGTATATATTATATTATATATATTACATAAATGTATTTTCATTCTAACATCAAGATCTAAAATTGTATCTCAAAGAAAGACTAATAAAAATTATTGTAAAGCGAGTGTTAGGTGTTAACCATAAAAAAATAAGTGGTAAATCCAATTCGTTAGCAAATATATGAATTCTCTTAATACTTTTTTCTATCTAGCGGAATACAAGCTAATTTCCATGAATACAGGTTAGATTTTAAAATATTTTTTCAAGGTTTTTCTTACCTTATTTTTCTCATCTTCCTGCGTTTTTAATATACCAGCCAAAGCTGCATATATATACCCTTGAATTACGTATGTACCTGGCCCGGAACTACGTTCTTTAGTTGCTAAACATAGTCGCATTCCCGGTATACAAATTTTGCCAATAGATTGTCTTTGCTCCATTACTTTTAGGTTAAGAGTTAGGTTATTTTTCCTTAAATATTCACAATAAATTTTGTATGTTTTCTTCTGTATATACTGTACTGAAAGTTGTTTTTTTTTTAATGTGTTTTATCTTATATATTTTATATATTGAATAAAATATTTAAAAAAATATTTCTTGTTTATAAACATCTGTCACATTCCTTGACTTAATCAAAGAGTACATGAATGAGTAAAAACAGTAACATTAATAGAAAAGAATTGTAATAGAGTATATAACGCACACTTTTTTGCTTGTATATTTTTAAAACAATTCCCATTTACTATCGCTAATACCACTGCTCTTTTCTAAGTGATTTATCAACTGTAGTCATATTTATTAGTATAAGGCTTATGAAATAGTATCGGCGGTGGTCTTTTCGTTTGTTATCAATTGAAATAATTACTCTTGCTGGAATAGACTACTGACGTGTCACGTCAGCCGGTTTGACGTTTGACATGTCGACGTTATTGCTGGCGTGAATTGTTTGAGATAATTTTTTGAACTAAAAAGAACTGTAAATACTTACAAAAACGAGAAGAAATGTTGACAAAATTTGAGACTAAGTCCGCCCGGGTGAAGGGCATATCGTTTCATTCCAAACGGCCATGGGTCCTTGCCAGTTTACACAATGGTGTGATTCAGCTATGGGACTATCGGATGTGTACACTCTTGGAGAAATTTGACGAACATGACGGCCCCGTGCGTGGCATTTGCTTCCATATACAGCAGCCCTTATTTGTGTCTGGAGGGGACGATTACAAGATCAAGGTTTGCGCAGTAATTTTTGTCTACTGCTAAGATATACTAACTACCATTAGCAACTGATGTAATCGCTTTAATTAAGTCAATTTGTTTACATTCAAGATCCGAAAGCGCAACATTAAGATTATCATTTAATTTTGATGTCAATGATATCCATCAATGTGCAAAGTTTAGTTTTGGAGCCCGAATAAGTCATTTAATTATCAAGAAATATATTTTTTGTCGAATTCTTTTAAAACTTAGAGAGGTTGTGTATATTCTAAAATACTAGCTATGTGAGTGCTATTACTGGTATTGGCTCTGTTATGTATTAACTTAAATGTGCTTATTGAAACTTGAAGAACATTCAACTATAGTTGCTTTTAGGTTGGTAGGATGTGAGACTCCTAGACTTTCACAGTGGTAGAGTCAACAACAACATCTCTTGCATAAATGCCCCATTCCACTAGTGAAATACTACAACCTCACAGAAGACAGGCATGAAGTACAAGAAAGTTTTCTGCGTTTCGTTTTATTTAAGTCCTCTTCAGAGGAAGGGAAATGAAAATGTCAATTTTTCTGTCTATTAAAGATAGGCAACACATCTGCAGCTAGCTGTAGGGTAGCAGTCATTTAAGTGACCATATACTCATTTTCAACCTTCTTGTATAAATAATTTTGGGTTCAATTCTCTTATAATCCTTTTTAAAGTGCTCAACTGAGCTACTTTACATCTGTATTATTTAATTTACTTCATTAATTCAACATTATAAAAGATTTAAACAACTATATATATAATTTATAAACTTTTCATGATATTATGTATTTGTTTAGGTGTGGAATTACAATCAGAGAAGATGTCTGTTCACTTTGCTTGGCCACTTAGATTACATCCGGACAACATTCTTTCATCATGAATATCCTTGGATCTTGAGTGCATCAGATGATCAGGTGAGCAGTTCCTACTTTTATTTTTAATCTTTGCCTTGACGGTTTTTGCAAGAGCTTTATTATGAGCTCTTATGCTTCTACACTTTAGCCATTGATTATAATCAATAGCTTTAAAATATCTGTACAACACAACTTGCCCTGGTTTTTCTCATGCAGAAATGATGAAAGAAATTTTCATTATTTTTCGAGTATATGTGATTAATATAATAAGAATTTTTCTCATATTTACATATAATGTTGTGAAGAGGAACTTACTAACACAATCAAATAATTGCTTAAAAGTAAGTTCTGAGTATTTGCTAAAGCATTGTACCAAAAAACACAATATTATTTGTTATTTTTTCTTTATAATATTAACGTAGATTATGTGGTGATACGGATACTTTTAATTATGGATAACTATTAATTTAAATATTTTTACAGACAATAAGAATATGGAACTGGCAATCACGTCAATGCATAAGCGTACTCACAGGGCACAACCATTATGTTATGTGCGCACAATTCCACCCTAATGAAGATCTTCTGGTATCTGCTTCGCTAGATCAGTCTGTACGAGTCTGGGATTTCTCCGGACTTAGGAAGAAGAGTGTTGCGCCCGGTCCTACGGGCTTAGCAGAACATTTAAGGAATCCACAGGCTACCGATTTGTTTGGTCAGGTAATATATGTATGTATAAAACTATTTAATTTATGGGATTAAAATCACGCCTGGATCTGGAGGATTGCAACGTGTGGACTTTTGCTTATCAATACACAAAGCTTCATACTTTTATTGGTGATTGGTGCTCATTTCCGACACTTACAGTAAGTTAGCATTTCTGTATTTTTTTTTCTTATTTTATTCATTTATCGCCAACACCAGCATATTACAAATTATAGTAAAAATATGTGTAGTTATTAATATTCAAGACTATTTATTAAGCTATGATTTTGACTCTCTGATTCGTATAAAACTTTGGTAAGAAAAGTCATTAACTTTGTTACCAAACAAATTGGTACCAGTTATAGTACTTTATTGGTACTTACCTATGCACCATAATTGTGGTATTCCTCATTCATGCTGCAGTTAAATGTCTCTATCGCCCAAAAGTAACCCATCAACAACAAAAAAGTTGACTACGATTTTTTTTTATAAATGTAGCAATTACCACACAATATCTATTGTGAATTTGTAATATTTTAGGCTGATGCAGTTGTGAAGCATGTGTTGGAGGGACACGATCGGGGCGTCAACTGGGCAGCGTTCCATCCCTCGCTGCCGCTGATCGTATCAGCTGCGGACGATCGCCAAGTCAAGTTCTGGCGAATGAACGATGCTAAGGTAGTGTGCCACAAAATGAAGAAACAATTCAGGAAACTATTTAAAGATTTTAGTCCTTAACACGTTGACTGCCAGGCGCATTTTCCATGGGTTGCCCAAGGCGCCAACGTGAATCTTTCTCATTGCACTGATAATATGTATATTTTTCATGTACTAATAAATTTTTTTTTGTGTGTTCTAAATTGCATTAATTTCTTCAAACCATTATAGTAACAATGGTATTATTGAAAATTGTGTCAGTGTCAATATTTACACTAATTATGTACTTTTTGTATTTGTTGCGTCGCCGGTCACCGGTGGCCCCCACGGCACTGTAGCCAAGTCGAGTGCCGGTCACCGGTGACCCCCATGGCAGTCAACGTGTTAATGATTCAATTAGATAATCATTGTCATCCTACCGACTTTATTCTACTTCTAAATTTATCTACTGACCAACCAACCAGTCGGTAAGAATAATGGCTGACTGATTACTAAGTATGCCTAACTGATTTCTCAGTCAGTCTACTCACTAAAAAAAATAGGTATTGCATTAAATGAAACAGATATAATTATGGTGACATCATAAAATGCTTAACTTGTATCTTATAGTATAAGATAGTGGAACATAAAAATTGCAGATATCAAGCTACAAATAATGAAACTATTAATAATTTCACATTAGATAGTGACTTTTCACTGCAAGCTGAAACTTTTTTTATTGATATATTACTTAATTTTTATTATTATAAGAATTATATTACTATGATATGTTGTATTAATTTTCAAGGTTTTTTTTTACTGTAGAATAGTTTTATTGTATGTAATTATGAGTTTATTTTGCTGGCCTTCATTTGTCCTTGGCTACATGTGTCAAGGATATGGGCCATTGAAAACATTAGTAATATATTTATTTAATAATATAGTATTTTGTCACACATGCTTAGATGAATGAATAAATAATCAAAATGCACTTACGCCTATAACCCAGAGGGGTAGGTACGAGATTACGAATTTACATTTGGCCCGACTCTAGCCCACCTCTCGCTTCTTTTACACTATTTGAAGTTGTGATAATTTAATTGTTGAGAAGTAAAAATTTAATACGACGTAATATTTTCTTGTAGAAAAAATCATATGCATGTAATTATAGCCCTAGGGTGTGTTAAAAATAATAAAAAAAATCTTTGACCCTTTTAAGTATTTATTTTTTAACATATCATACGATGGATATTTACATCATTATGCACTTAGTAACAATGAGCTTAGTAGAAAATAAAATAATGCAAAAAAAAAATCATGTTTTCGTTACAAATATTAGCGGATAACAAAACATTTAAATTATTTCCACTTGTTATGAATATTTTCAACAACTCCCATACATCGAAGCAAGCAAAATAACGTAATTCTTTTGCACCGTTGTAACAAAACTAACAGTCACCAGCTAACGAAATTGTGATGGTCATTTGACGTTAAGGTTTTTTTTTTTTCTAAGTATTTACGTCCATTTCATCCATAAATATTTTATGAAATGGTCAGACGCATAAATATCAACCCCACCCACTGATTTGTATGCTTTTTAAAGCCGGTGAACCATTTGATGGTAATTTCCATCAAGATGCAATGAGGTAAAAGAGAAATTGATTATTAAAGTATGTAAGCCTCTCAATAGGATATTCTATGCTAGACGGAGCCAGTAGATCTCATTATATGTACGAACTGTGTCAATAAATATAGAAACATATTATATGTTTCTACATTTAATATGTTTTTTCCAGGCCTGGGAAGTGGACACGTGCCGCGGGCACTACAACAACGTGTCTTGCGTGCTGTTCCACGCCAAACACGAGCTGATTCTCTCCAACAGCGAGGACAAGTCCATCAGAGTGTGGGACATGACCAAGCGGACATGCCTGCACACATTCCGCAGGGAGCATGATCGGTGAGTTCACACATTTATTTTTAACTAGGTATTGCCCGTGGCTTCGCTCGCGTTCGTTTTTATTTTCCTAACTGAAAGTTTTTGTAATTTTATTCCGCGACGTCTCATTAACATTTATAAGAGATACATTTTTACCCTCCGTAAAAAATATTATTTTTTGACATAAAAAGTATCCTATATCCTTCCCAATACCTTAGAGAATATGTGTATAAAGTTTTATGATTATCGGTCAATTATTTTTTACGTGAAAGCGTAACAAACAAACAAACTTACATACACATTTATGATATTAGTGAGGATAATTTGTTGATATATTGGTCACTCTTAATTGTTTTCATTGTCACTAATGTGCATTTTGAATTGAAATGTAGAACGGGAAAAAGTTTTTAACTTGTTGCATGAGCAATCTTCTTGGCCTTCCTCTCTTCCACTTTCCTTCTATTTTGTCTTCTAGGATTGTGGTTTTTAAACCGTCGTATCGTATCAGGTGTCTTAACATATTTTCTCTAATTGTTCTCTATGGTTTCTATTATAGTTTTTTATTTTCATAATAATTTTAATATACTTGTTTGGCAGGTATTGGGTGCTGGCGGCTCATCCTTCCTTGAACCTG
>DWLR01004460.1:0-12052 GCA_018246295.1 Papilio alexanor hazarajatica | reverse complement strand
ACTTAATCTAACGATTGAAGCTAAGTACTACACATTGGTGAAAACCGCATCCAAATCGGTTAAGCCTTTTCTGAGAGTACCGCGCACAAACTTACAAACAGACAGACATACAGACAAACAGACAAAAATTTTAAAAATCGTTGTTTTGAGTTCTATAGCGTTGGTAAATACTTTGCTAATTTATTTTCCATGTACAGATACCGATCAGTTACGATATTATTATATGTATAGATGTAAGTGTGAAGATGCCGAGATCGATATATTTTTGTCTGCAATCACGCATCAAAATATCTATATGTACGAATCATTACCGTGGGTTAGTGTGACAGTGCATCTTCATGGCTTTCATAATTGATGTACAATAAAGGTTCGTTACTTTTACGTAGCTTTAACAACGGAAAAGTTTACGATTTGTAAAGTCGCTATTAGAACTAAATTGGCTTTAAGCAACTTATCTGGAATCTCCTGGCGATTTGTTTTGTAAAATTATCTAAGAGGACCAACTATGAATATATAACATCGTCATCGTCGTCATTTCAACCTATGATCATTAACTGCTGGCCTCGTCATTGCACATATTATAACCTCGATTAATTTTTACATAAAAAAATAAACATAAGTGCACATACGCTTGTAGGGATTTAAATCTTGATCGTATTGTATTATTCATTGCCGTCAAAACAATATTATTATTATATTCATACGTGAGTTTTTCTCCAAAAGGCCACTTAAATGCATTAATGATAAATGCATAATTAAGACCTCAAAATGGTGGCCTAGTGACCAGGTCTTTGCCGACCTCAATATGCGCGGTTACATAACAGTTACGTGGCAGTTCTAGTTGGACGCTTCCAAACTATTGTCTCATAACATCCACAATAACACAGGGGATTCCACATGTTTCCGGACTGTTGCATAAACTTATTTAACCTACAAATGTACATACGAATAATGGCAATTTCCTCTATGGGTAACGCAAGAATTAATTAATTCATTCATCATAACAGATATAAAGGCATCAATATAATCAACTTAAATATACGTTATTTATAATTAGTGAACTTACCGACAAAACAGATACAATAATACCACTTCTTCACAGCGCGGTTCAGCAAAGATGGGTTGTTTCCCCGATCGAGTCGGCCCATTTTAGCAACATCTACTGTTGTCGCTTCTCAAGAAGATAATATACAGAACCTTTACCCGTATACATATAAAATACTATGTTTAACACATTTATAGCCTTATAATTAATACTTCATTTATTAATCATTTAACGTTTTAAAAATTAAATTAAAATACACACATTTTGTAATCAAGGTTGATGTCATTATATCGGTATATGAAAAAAACTGTTTAATGGCCTGTATTATTTCTTAATTACATTTTTCAAACACCTGTTAATTAAAAGCACGATAAATATTAACTACGTCCGCTGGTGAAAGTTGGCTAAACAAATCGAGCAAAACATTTCCTCGTATTACCTAACTATCAGAAGAATTAAATCTCTTATATCTATATATATCTATTCTTACTTAATTTTTACACGAATTATATATGTTTTTAAAAATAAATGAAAAATATAAAAACATAATTACATTTATTAACCAAAAAGAAGAAAAATTAAACAAACTTTTCATTTCATTTTTATTTTCATATAGTATAGGTTCACATTCAAATGCCAAATATTTTCCTCACTTTAAAGTTTTTTTAAAAGTAATTGAAATAAAAAAAATACGTACAGGCATACTAAAAAAATATGTTATCGGCGTACTAAAATTTTTATTTTGCATTCCAATCTGTTTATAAGTACGAAAACGGAATTCACATTATTATCGTGATACATTAGAGAAAAATAAAATACCGGTAACATTATGACTACTACTATTAACATCGAAGAATTTACAATTGGCACAAATATGCACACAAATATGAATGCATCTGTAAACAACAAAATGTTCCCCCTTTTAACTATTATGAATGTATTTTAGATGAAACGCAGGTTTGTACCGTTTGCCTTCTTATACGATTTCAAAAGGATTATTTACCATGAAATGAATTGTATTTTACGTTTTCAAACATTTTATCGTATGAGCCGGTACATACGACATATTTATCCAGTTTTAGTCACCGACTTAGTCTAAGGATGGTAGATTCCCTAACTTAACTAGAAAAAGATTTTTATCTTGAACTTTTTTTTATCATAATAGTCAGTATCATAAATCATAATAGTATATATGTACAAAGCATTGGCATACATATTGTAAAAATCAGAAGACGGATATTGGCGGCTAATAAATACTATTTCTGCCTTATTTTCGCTCTAAACTTTAAAGCTGCAAAATGAAATTAGTACTCCATAAAATGCACCTGAAACCTGTACTCACTTATGGTTTCGAGGCCTGGGTTTTCAGTAAAGGAGATAAGAAAGTGCTACTGGTTCGAAAGACGAATCCTGTTGCGCATTTTTGACGTGTGTGTGAGAATAATCAATGACTGAGCCTTTATAACCACAAGCTTTATAACCTCAACCAAGAACATTAGGTGACTGGATATTTTAAATAGAACAGAGTCTGATGGGCTGGCCATGTGCAGCAGATGGATGAAGCCAGGGCAGCCAAGTATCTTATGGTGAACAACCTCGAGGATGGTCGGTAAACCAAACCTACGTTGGCTGGACGGTGTGTATCGAGAAGCCAATAAAGTTGGGAAAGTAAATTATATTATTAACTGAGAGATGTTACTACGCATAGACCGACGTGAACGATGCTTCTTGATCAAGCCAAGGCCCACAAAGGATTTAGGAGTTAACAGAAGAAGAAGAAAAAACATACTTTTTTTAAAAAATAGCTTAGTTAACTGCTTCCACACTGTAAAAACAATCATGGATAACATACATATATCTCTTTATAGAGCACCATCTCCCAGCCCTTTTCCTACTTGCATAGAGTCGGCACAGTATGTACTATTCCTCTATTTCATATCCCAAACTCTGTAGTTCATAGTGTTACTGGTTTACAGTTAGAACACATTAAATGTACTCATTACATGTAGTTATATTGGACTGGCCAGTAGGCGCAGTGGCAAGATACTTGCCTCTCACGCCGCACGGTCGTGGGTTCGATTCCCACCCAGGACAAACATTTGTATGTATGAACATCTCTGTTTGTTTTGTGTCTAGGTTATCTACAAAAATATGTATATATTTACAAAAAGAAGAGTATTAACAAATGTAGTATATCAGTTATCTGGTTTGAATAATGTCCCAGAATACTATATAATAATACTATTAATATTATTACATTCATTAATTCAATTTGTTTTTTTTTTCGGATTACAGGTTATTCGTGTGCTTTCTGGAACTTTACTGAACCTGTTGTTACAACATATATACTGTTAAGGCAAACATGTGACGTGACTCTTCTTGCGTTTAACTGTATAAATGTGTGTAAATTCTTCGTTCGTACTTTTCTTTGTCAAAAATATTTCATCACACGACGTAATTCAATCCATTATGTCTGTAGTTAAATTCCATATATTTAATAATGATAACATGATATCATATCAAAGTATTATTAAATTTTCATTACTTTCGATTTTCTAATGGAGAACTATATAGCCTTGGAGTAAAACTATATTCCTGAGAGAAACTTACAACTTTCGCCGTCTGACCCGGTCATATGCACTTGATTGCTTTAATCTTTATAGCGTCCATCAACTTTATTTGAGTAGATTAATTCGTCTATAATATATATATATATATATATATATTCATGACAGATTTTATTTTTAGTTTTATTAACTGGAAATGTTTTAAGAGTATGTACATATGTCCGTTTCATTGTAACCTCATGTAGCATAAACCACCCATCTCCCCATAAGTATTATAGTCACTCACAGTCATATCACAGTCAGTCGGGTTATATGGTTTCTAACCGACTTGTAAAAAAGGAGGAGGTTCTCAATACAGTTGTAGTTTTTTCATGTTCGTTACCTCAGAACTTCTTCATTTATGTACCAATTTCATTTTTTTTTGTTGGAAAGGAGATATTCGCAAGTGGATCCCACTTAATTTTGAATGGTATTGACTCTTGAGTTTCAAAGATATACCGAAAATTGACACTGTTGGTAGACTAACGAAAAGCCTTATATCTAAGCTTAAATCGAAAATAGATTTTCGGCGTAACCGAAATTGTATGGGTAGACGACAAAAAAAAATTTGCTCCTCTCCATGTTTTGAAAGCGCCATTATACGTAATTTAATGCGTAGATTTCGAATATATCAGAATCGCTTAATTCGAAAATCGATTTCCGGCGTTACCGGCCCGACCCCGTACTACTATCGGAATAGTATGGGGTAAGGACGTAGGACGTATACGTAGTTTTATGCGTAGAATAAGAGACGTGCCGTGGCTCTAAATGAATTGTAAATAAAAGTAAATGTTGCCCGTGTAATTGATTCCACGTATATTAATTTCAATACTTGATGACATGAATCAAAAAGCTGCATTGTTAACAACTTATATTGTAAATGAAGCTTTTTATTATTATCCTTAAAAAGTTAAGAATTATAAAAATTATAGTCGGTTTTGTTTTCGTTAAAAAAAACGTTAAATAATTAATGTACTACTTATCCATCCATATAATATATTTAAGATAGTAACACAGTGTCAACATAATTAAAGATCTAGTGACTTACTGGTATCATTAATGTGAAATACTAGCCTGACCCGGCTTTACTAACTGCTCGTGTTATCTAACCGGGCTAGTGTAACGGGAAACCTGCAGTATTTGTACTTCGCCGGCGAGCTCTTGCGGCACACATACCATTGCTTGAGAAACTCGTGTACGTACGTATTGATTTCTTACGTTTTGTAATATATTATACAGGATATCTATCCGAGACTACGATATGGTGTTGATTATCTTAATCTCTAACAGTGTAACGATCATATACTATCGCATTGCATCGAATCTGTAATGGTGTTGTATTGACGGTAATAAATAAATAATAATCTTTTACAATTAGCTATTTTCTTTTGTTTCTAAACAAAAAAATGTATACGCTACGTTGCATTTGAAGGCACACTAGCCGCTAGACTTATTCGCAATCCTGTGAAACTCTTCTTTTCCCTCCTCTTCCGCCCCTATAAATATTTACGAAGGTGATATGCAAATAATAATAGACTAAATAAAATTAATAGACTGAATAAATCTGATAAGAAAGTACGGCTTGCAGTAGAGAGTTAATCGACTAAATCACAATCGCCGTGTAATTGATCGATATGAAATTAAAAAATAACAATCCCACGCAAATGGAATGATATTTAAATGTCATCGCAAGGTAACCTTTCAAAAGTGGTTTCACTTTCAAAAAGAACTTAGTCAAATACACATGACATTATATTAATAACATTCCGGCTCAACTGCAGTATAACATTTAATGTAGGGACTTTAAAGTCAAAGAGTGTCAAAGTCAAAAACAAAACACGTTTAGTTCCAGAAGCTATTCAGTTTTCTTAACCAACACAAACCTTTGTCACACCTGTTTGGGTGATAAAATAATTCTATAGTGCGTTGCAAATAAATGCAACCTTTTTAGTATTATAAATAACACAATAAAAATTGTCAATGAAACATTTGTTTTGAATTTTTAAACGTTTCTTTTAACAAAAAACCGATTTCACATTTGTATAATTTTTCCGTTTTGAGATATAAGAAAAGCTACATTATAGGCTTCTTCAATATCGAACAATATTGAACAATTTTAGAAATTTAGATATAATGAAGTTAACTGACCGGTTGACGCAGAGGTAAGGTACTTGCCTTACTCGCCGCAGGTCGTGGATTTGATTCCCACCAAGGTCAAAAATTTGTATGCATAAACATGTCTGTTTGTCTTGTGTCTGGATGTAAAGACCATTGGAGGACGGGCAGCAGCGTCCTTTTCTTAGTACGGTGGAACATACTGCGATCGCCATCCCGACTGCCAAGCGTGGCGATTGTGAACCATTTTCCCCCAATGATGCGATCAATGGGGGAAGCCTATGTCCATCAGTTGACGATCATACGCTAAGGTGGTAGAGGTGGAAGTTAACAATAACAAATTTTGGACATATATTATCTATTGTATTATAGAGATTCTTGGGATACGCGCAATCATATTACGCGTATCCCAATGTCGCGGGCAGCACTCAGTTTTATTTATAATATTTTATAGTTTCGCTACGTCTCGGTACAATTCGATTAAATCCAAACAGTCTACAAATGTGTAAATTTTCGATATGTCTTCAGAACCCAAAGTCCAAGGAGGAGTTCTGAAGACATATCGATGCTAAATTAAATGGTACCAACTCGCGAACATCCGTTTCCAACGTTTCCAACACAAGAAAAATAATTGAAATCGGTTCGTAACTGACGAGACGAAGATTTGCATTTACAAACATAAAAAACATACAACCGAATAGAGAACCTCCTTTTTTGGAGTCGGTAAAAAAATGAATGTCTGTTAGTAAAGACGTCTTTTGAACAGAGACCACCATTTACATTTATTTTTATACAAAATACTTGAAGCTAAGCGGAACAAGGCCAGTATACACTTTTAATATTGTAATGAAATGTATCAAACCGTTAGTGACCATACTAAACATGATAATGTTACTTATTTACTTTTAATAAACATTTTCCGTTTCAATTCACTATCGATAATGTCGTAATAAGTAAAAGTCACGTTGGTTCCTATAAGCTTCGGTATAAGCTTCATATCGTGAAGCACGTAGAATAGACAGTTAAGTTATCCATAAATTAGAACTATAGTCTTTTTATATCGCTAATTCTCAAGATTTATAAGTAAAAGTGTATGTTTGTTACTTAAATTGTGATAATAAAAGACACTGTCAAACTTTAAATCAATAAAGCGATATGCTCCGACAAAAAACGTAGTTTGAAAGAACATACGTCAATGTGGCCTGTATAAGTCTTTCTCTTTGTATAGTCTGATTATACTTAAGTCATTTGCGAAAGCCTGCATTATGCTGCTGAAGTTTCACCGGCGATATTTCATTATTGACTCCTATTACCTGCCCACCCAGGATCTAGTCGTCGACGAAGGTGAAAGTGGTTTTAACTATACCTACTAAGTTATCACGATCGTTCGAGATAAATTATTTACGAGCTATATGTAAGTCATTTGGTAATGATAGACACGCAAAAGTTATTAAATGTCATTAGATTTTTAAAATTAATATCATGTTATCAATAGATCAATATGATAAAAGTGTGTAATTGTGATAAAAATGAGCAATCATAATATGAAATTGTGACAGATCGAAATTAACCTTGACTGATTAATTTCAATCAGTCACTACTATTTGTGTTGTACAAACAATAATCTAACAAAGATTTAAATTAGGATTGGATTTAGTACAACAACTACTCCTTTAAAAAATATAATCATAAAATTTTTAATATTTAAATGACAATTCCATTGGCAAATGTAACTCAATCAAGCCTTCAAAGTACTGCACGATGAGCAAAAAAGAAACAATAAAAATGTCATAGTAATATAATCAAAAGTTAATATATGGTTGTCACTAAACCAATCTATCAGCCTATGATCGTCCACTGCTGGACATAGGCCTCCCCCATTAATCGCATAATGGTAGGAAATGTGTCATAATCTTCACGCTTGGTAGGCGGGCAGGCGATCGCAGTATGTTCCACCATACTAAGAAAAGGACGCTGCTGCTTGTCCTCCGGTGGTCTTTACATCCAGACACAAGACAAACAGACATATTTTGACAGAAATGTTTTTCCTGTGTGGGAATCGAACCCACTACCTGCGGCGTGAAAGGCAAGTATCTTACCACTGTGCCAACCGGTCAGTCAATCTATAAGTAGGTTATAAATGATTAATGTACACTTTGACATAAAAAGATAGAACGAAAACCTAATAATTGTCAGTTATGTATGTCAGCACGGCTTTATTGCTGTAAGCCACAGTAATAAAGAAAAAGTGAAGAGTTCTTAGATAAGTAGAAGAGGATAAAACAATAAATTTAAAAATTTCAACATTACTTTGTTTCCGTTCTGTTAAAAATATCCTCAATACAGAAACGTTTGCACAACACTTTTGTCTTTTTTTTATATTATGCCATTTAATGACATAAAGCAATTTTAATGAAAAGTTACACTTAGTTTGTTTTGGGTTTTTTATATTTGTATATATTTTTTTCTATCATTTACATATTCAGTCTGAGTATGTTAACAGTAAAAAGATGATAATAAAAGCAAAATTGTTTTGTATTGTATTAAATTATATTTCATATTAAATATTAAAAGTTTATTAAAATATTATACATATTTCGAAATATAATAATAATCTTAAAGAATTTATTATAATAATAATAAAGAATAATCCCTTAAGACAATAAAACAAAATATATGCATCATAATGTTCCAAGATATTAAAATATATTTAAAAAAAATGAAATTTATTTTCATTCTTCCAAAAAATGTCATAATTTATTTTTAATGTTCGTATGAAGTACAGTTTGGGGTTATCGTTAGCATTAACATTGACTTATAAGCCTGATTCTTCGATTACCGGTTTTGTGAGCTTTCGTACAACAGACAAAAGCGGGTGACCGCGTTGACAAGTGTACGGAGAAAGTGGGCGGTGCATACACAGCAGCTATAGCCAACAAATCAAACTTCGCCAGAGCAAAAACCTTCACCAGACAAACATTACAAACCAATCGAGTACTAAAAACGTGTTCAACCATTTTTATTTTAATATTGACAGAAAAGCCTGTAATTAGATTTTAAATTTTTAAAATAAAGAGTCACTATCGTATATATAAAATTGACTTGAAAACTTGTTTCAAGCATGGCAGTATGTTTCCACAACACAATATTAGGCACAAATTAATTGAGGATACAGATTCAAAATAGTCAAGTCATAAAAGAAGAACATGAATTCTTATGATATTTTAATAATGTTTATAATTAAATTTGTTTATTAATACCTGTTGCCAAATAATTTTTGTAAGTGTTATCGTTCAATTCAAGTTATTCTATCTTGAAATCGAGCAGTTATAACGCAACAATATTTTATTTATAACATCGTGAAACCTGTAGATCTAAGAAATTGTTGCCTTTTCCTATAACCAGTTCCCAATCCGCCTAGTAAACTTGTTCCTTTCTCTCTCCTTTTAACAGCACACCGCCACATGAATGCGTAGTCTCTGTATAAATATACGTATTTCTTCGTAATTTAATTTTAATACAACGGTCACCAATAAAATAATAATACAAGAAAGGCTTTGTAAACATGAAAGAAGATACAAAAGTAATTATGTTTAAATAACACGTCTGTCATACAAGGTGAGTATAAACAACATAAGAGAGTATAAAAGTTGGTCGTTCCAAGTTGCGCGTTGATGTCTTTCACTAGCATTATCCAACATTGATAATGTTGTAACGCAACACGAATACTTTGGAAAGGTCAGTTCTGATGATCTTGAGTAACCACTTAGTGTACGCATAAACTTTACTTATTAATGTATTTAAAGTATAATCTTTTAGAATCTATTAAAGATAAATTATTCATAATTATTCATGTAATCAAGCTGTAAGTGTGGAAATGCAAGGTATCCTATGCATGCTTTTTTATTTAATTTTACTAACTTATTAGAGACTGCTTATTTCTTTCGAAATATGTATAAGAGTGAGCTTTTGGTCATACATGGCCACAAATATAGTAGATAAGTGGTCTACTATACGCAAAAATCCGAAAAGCGAAACCTTATCGAATCCCAACCAGCAGGAAGCAAACGTTTACCCACTGAATTATTACTAATAACGAAACCTTGAAAATAAAACACATTATCGAAATCTAGTGTACAGAATTTAGCTATTATTTGAATTAATTTAATTTGTATTTTAAATAAAGTAAATCGTACCTGTTCAATAGTAAGAGTTATTACTTATTGTTTAGGGATATTTTAAACATAGTTGGACGATATTTCGATGAAATAGCTAAAATTGATGTCATTAAAACGGTTCGTGCTACGAATTACATATTGTCTCGAACAATTGCAAATACGTGCGTGAGTGACATGGCCTAATTGTATATTACACAAACGTTCCTAATTAAACCTGTTTTGACGACACACACAAATATAAAACTAAATAGCTCTGTTTAGTAACAATTGTTAAGCACTGATATTATTGGTGGAAATATTGTTCTTTGTAGAATATGTTCTCACTAGCTTAAAAGAAACTTATGTGTTCTTTGAAACTTCATATAGTAATAGGCCAATTATGCACTACCAAATTAAAGTTATTTGTAATTAATTGTTGACGCCAAGTAAATTTTTATTACAATTTGTGTTGATTTGATTCAACACTAAAGTTATATGAATCAAAATCAATGTCCTCTATGCGTTCCTAATTGGTCAAATTATAATGAAACGATTGTCGAGTAAATAAAAAAATGACTACTTATATTAATTAACCTTTTCGCTCTATCTTGTTGATATTATTACGACTTTTAAGTTTTCTTTTTACTTTAAGTTACGTTGCACTGCATGTTAGCTTCAGCTAGTAATATAATAAAATTAACTAAAAGAACAATTTAGATCATAAATACCAACATATATTTCGGTGAATCTTTGTTTCGTAACACAATGCCGGAGGTGAAGCAAAAAAGAACGTTTACATGTAAAGAGTTTAATGCTCAACAATTCACAGCACGGAATTTCCTCAACGCATTTGCGATGCGTGTGTCGTTACTAAAAAATGGTTTATATCGCGATCTTCGTACATTGATAAGCTAGTGTGTAAATTAAGTACTTTTCAATGCAGCACTAACTGTTATGGCAGTGCTCTCACTAATTATAATATTTGATTCAATCATGGTGTTACAAATAATGCTATCTGTGTCAGTTCCTTATATTACTCCAAATCAAAAAAGAGAGGTGGACTTGTTCAGAAAATGCTCGTTTATATCTCATTAAGTAAACAATTCTTGTAAATATATTTATGTATGTACATAATTCTTTTTTATATTGCAAGTTCATATTTTCCATAATATTAAGCAACGAGACAATAGGATTTATAAGAATAGAAACACCGACAGCCTAATGGTTTAGGGTACGGACTATGGACTACCGATCGTGAGGTCGTGTCAGCGGTTCGAATCCCGCCTTCCATTCGACTATTGTCGCTTCCCATATCCTAGCACAAATGTTAAACTAAGGTGGAATAGTAAAAAAAAGATTTACCCGTAATTACAAACATTAAATCTGATTACTTTCAGTATAGTCATAGGTCTATACCTATTACTATTAATAGCTGAAATCAGCTTTCTAACATGCGGTGTCCATTAAGCCATTAGATTTGCACACTACTCGTATATCACCAATCATATGGCAGGTGAAGTGTGCTCTACATTAATACCCATCTATAAGACTATTTTTATGGGAGTACCACCCCTCGATACAAGGTAACGCCAAAATATGTATTATGTTGTAAGGATCTTTTATTAATCTTCTGATCTTTTGTTATTCACAAATTTATCTACATGTTGCTCTCATAAGAATCGTATTTTATACAATGTTTTAAGAGGAAAAAGAAAAAAAAATACATTCCAAGCACGTCTAACCAATTTACATACAATACAATGCTTGCACATGACGCGAAGTCAAAAAAATAGCACTTTAATCTCATTTAAAGTAACTGTTTAAACAATTCCGTTACGAAATAACATCGAAAGTTTGAAATTGTTACCGTTTTTTACTGGTTACTCTCTGCATTTCAATCATACTTAAAAGATCATCGATTATTTGTGCATAATTTTTGTTTTCGCGAATTATTAATGTTTAATAAGTTCTTCTTTTGTCATACTATAAGGTTCTTTATCAGTCTTAGTATTGACACATTGGTATCTACAACGAACAACGAAACTTGTTCATGTTTTAATCTTGCTTATTTGCTATTTTAAGTGCTTTTCGTTTAAGTACCCTCCTATATAATTATATATATATATATA
>DWLR01004459.1:0-12052 GCA_018246295.1 Papilio alexanor hazarajatica | reverse complement strand
AAACGATGGTGCTTACATTATTGAGAAATAATTGTATTTAGTTCTCTAAAAAATAAAATAATCTTGTACTGTGAGATAGCGGGTTTATTAGTTGCCAACCTTATATTACTAGACTAACCAACGTATTATACGTTTTGTCGCTCGTTGTGCAAATAAATGCCCATTTTCAACATCGACCCCTAAGTTTAACACGTAAAGAAATTAAAGTGCTAGTTTCGATTTCACCACTACTTACCCCCTAAAAGATATGGAGTCGATATTGTACGTATTTAATAAGAAATTGTAATTGTTATTGAGAACTTATATATTTTTGTAAAAGTTGATTAAATAACTAATCAAATTTTATTTAAATCGTCACATACCGATTGTACGAAAGGGAATTTTTTACGCAATATGTGACAACTTTTAAATTGCAATATATAACTATACGTACGATTTATCAATAGAAAACTCTGACACTTAGATGAAGAAGTGACTTTTCAATAGGTAGCCCTTAATATGGTGAAAAAGATTTTAGGTAAGGTTTGACTGAGGGAATACCTTAGCTTAGGAAACACCTAGTATGGGAGAGTTTATGGATGCGTTAGTGAAAACGGGTGTTAAACAAATAATAATGTAATAGTTAACTTCAGGCCTAATTTTAGTCCTTCCCCGTCCCACCCTTTTTTTAATAGGAAAAGGGTTATAAGGGGAAGAGGATTTGACGGGAAAGGGGATGGATAGGAGAAGAAAATGTCATTTTTTCTGTCTATTTAGGTAAGCTACGCATCTGCTACACGCAAATGCTTGTTGAGGTGCCTATGGGTACTGATCACTCAGGCTATCGCTTGCTGGTTTATCAGTTTCTTCAATAAAAAAATTCGAATTCCATTCCAACAAGCTTGTGCAGATTTTTTTCGGGATTTTTACATATAAAATAAACTTTTCCTCGGGTTTGTTTGAAGTCGATAAGTGGATAGTTTCGAAAAGTCTATAAGAAACATAATTTATCTATTACGAATTTTTAAACACTTGCGAGCTTATACAAAAAGAAATGTATACCAGCGGCGGAATGATATTCTCTCGATCTTGTAGGAAGCATGTGAGCCGGTGTCGGTCCAGCGCGTCTCCGTCAGCGAATAAGTAGCTGCAAGAGTCGCACACGTACATTGTGCTCAGTCTACGTCGGAATATTCTGTGGCTGCCACTGTCATCGATGCAGCACAGCTGGTCTGGTAGGTAATAAAAACTTCGATGACATTCAAAGAACCCAAGATAATTTCCAGTGCATCTGTATACGTAAGAGTAGCCGAAGTTTCGCCTAAATCATGCATGATGAACACCGGTGGAGATTTACTAACCAATTCTCTTTCGACACAAAAATAACAAGCTTAAATTTGTATCACAACAGTCGAATACAGTGATCCTGAAAATCAGATACCGGTCACGCGAATTCTTTTAAAGGTTTTTTTATTGTTCCAAAATTTAATATAATAGATTAAAAAAAGACTTAAAATTAAAATTATTGAGTATATGAGGAATGAGGTCACTGTCGTAAGACAGATACGCAACCCAATAAATGATTAAATAGCTGTTTCATAAAGCATAATCAGATATTACTTACGCACGGCTTTATTATATTTTAAATCAACTTTACAATCAAGGTAAATAATAATCAAACTATTGGCAAACTGCGCAATTTATATCAGTTATTAGAAAGTCTAAGCAAATTATAAGTTTTGGTATAACAAGCTTAACTTATGATCTACTTTTGTAACTTTCTTTTTAGTGGCCTAATGTTTGACACACCTGTCCACTTCCACTTGATTTTTATGCCAGTCGCTGTTTTTTGTTCATGTTGATTTTCGGATAAAATAAATTTGATTTTAGAAAGGGGTATACAGTATGTCCTCCTGATGGTAGATGTACTTGCCACAAACTAATACAATTTTATTATATAACAAAATAATTTACAATTGACATTAATGTAAGCTATACATCTGTGCTTACTAAATCAACATACAAAAAAAAATTACAAAATGTATGCATTTCTTACCATTGGGCTCTGTTTCTAAAACTGTAGACAATACTCGTTCGCAGACACGACATACTAACCAATCGGCTTCAAAATTTTGATTATCATTACTCGTTTCTAGAATGTGATACATAAATAAAATTAAATGGAAACTTAAATGAAACATCTTTTACTGAAGCTGGGAAAATAAAAAACTAAATTTTGAGCAATGTCTTTTGTGGTAAATCCAGCCATCACAATTGTAATCATGTTCCAAAAATGAATTTATAGGTATCGTACAATCCGTATAATCAGTACACACCAACAATCGATTCCTTCACATTAGTAACTGCTGGAACGTTTGGACTATTTTCTACGTAATTATCAGAAGCATGCAAAGATATTGTATGATCAAGAAGATCAGTTTCCATTGTGAATATTTCATGACAAACAGCGCACGAATGCAGAGCCAATAAGTCTGGACCGATCTCAGTATCCTGAAAGAAGAACGAATATTATTATTTAACATACGTGGGTAGCAGTAAATTAAATGCAATATGGGATGCAAAATTTGGGACCTTATTTTTTTCTGAAGCAACTTGTAAAGGCAATAAGAACTGATTAACAATGTTGTCATCCAATAAAGTCGACTCGAAATTAAAAATGTCTGGTTGAACTACATAAAGCTCAGTATTTTTGGTTGCATTATCAGTGATAATGCTTGCAGACGGCGCACTCTCAATATTAAAGTACTGTCCGAAATTATTAGAATGGAGAGACATCTGACTTCCAACATCTGTAATATCGCGAACTGCTCTTTCGCTAAAGTTTGCTACTGAGTTATTCGGTATGTCATTATTGAAAAGATCTTCGTCTTCGTAAGTATTTCTCAACTCCGAAAGCTCTCTATATGGAAAGTCGGGTGGGTCAAACATCATTTTCAATCTGAAACAAAAAGAATCAGTAATACCATAAAACCATTACACGTATGGATTATCGATATATATACTCCTGAAAATGACTATTTTAACATTCAAATTTTTGAACAACATATTAGAGTTCTCTTTGGACTTTAGTTGGATAATGTTTAACGTGTAAATAGTATATAGACTTGTTTTATACATGGCAATAATTGTTAAGCTTTTGTCAATGTGCGTTTGACACTGACATATCGTCGTTTGTTGATTGTGGAGCGGATTGTTTACCGATTTTATAATCAATAAAGTATACACTTTATAACTAATTATATAAAATAATCATGAAAGTAGACGCAGCACCTCCGACGGAAAAACCTAAGATTCCTTTACCAACTGTATCCCAAATAAATGCTGATAGAATAACACAGGTATGAATAAAAAGTAAGGTTAAATTTACAATTGCTCAATATTTGTTAATTGAGCTAAGTTAATATGTTAAAAAGTACTAGATTATAAATATAAAATCACTTATTAAGTACGATAAGATGAATGCTATAATTCTAGTGTTTTATTTATTTTTTTGTTACTTTCCATAAGTATTTGTTACTTATTTCTAATATACTGTGTTTTTTTTATCAAAAACTTATTTAAAATATCAATAGTTACCGGCTAAGCGACCAGAGTTGTTATTAATATACGTACATATATAGCGGATACACTCTGAAACTATAAAAATTATTTTAGTAATTCTTGCCACTAAAAACCTACATTATGTAGATGTTATATATGCTATATTTTTATTATAACACGTATTACTAAAATTGATGCAGGCAACTTCAGACATAAAAGACAACTTAATTTGCTTCAGTTATTCTCATTTGACACTAACAATTAATTGAGTATAAGATATTTTGTACAATTTAAACTATTGTAGTAGTAACTACAATGGTCTAAATTGACCTTATCATTAGTAATAAGCTCGTTTTCTGAATGTAGTAATGTATGTCTAACGAACTTTTAGAACCAAAACATATGTAAATTTTAATCCCATAAGGTATCATTGAGCCAGCATTTTGATGTTAAGATATTTGTCTTATCAGATTTAAAGAAATTGTTTCTTCTTCATGACTTAACAGTTGTCATACTTTTAGTCTACTCTAATTATATTTAACAATTATTTTTGTAAACAATGAATACAATCAATAAATACAGTATAAACCTCTGCATCTGGTCTGACTGTGGAAACTTTGAGGACTGGCCAGCTGGTATGCATGAGTTTGTGGTTCCTGAATTGTAGTGTGTCAAAAAAATTGTAGGGTTTATATTGTGACAGGCCCACCACCTCTCATACTGTCTGTAATTGCTATCTCCATGTAACAATTAGATAAAAAAATATGAATGATATGATGAAATAATTTAAATTAATTAACATATATTTTGGGTCATATTATTTGAGAAGGTTTTGTAAGTGGTTTTAAATAATGGGTAATAAATTGTACATTGATATAGGAATAGATTGTTCCTGGTTTGGTTTTTAGTTTTAATAATAAATGTATGTTAGTAAGTCTTTTATATATCTTCCAAGCAGCCTACTGGTATTTATGTAAATAGGTCAATAAAATCTAGGTAACACAGCTCATTGAATTAGCTTACAAATCAACATGGTTACCGCACTGTTCACAGCTCGCTCTACAGTACTGGTCACCGCAAACTAAGGACAACCACCTACCTTACGATGCATCAATTGTGGAATCAATTTACCAGACGGAGATCCTTGGATCCTAGTAAGAATAACCCACTTTTAAAAAAATCAATTATTAATAACACATTCTCCCTTTCAATATTTCTAAGCCTAACTGATTTAAAACATTTGAATAGCTTTAAGGTCAGTGACCTAATGGAGTGCATTGACCTCTATATTTTTAAAATATGACAGTTGTAACCGTGTTATTTAGTATAAGTTAAAAATTACAATTATGTTTTATTTTGAGTGAAGTATTGTGTAAGAAAATAAAAATAAATAACATTTTCAGGTAATCATTTAATTTTTTTTCACTTTCGTAATTTTTTACGTAACTTTATTACTCAATATTTATGTTTGAAATAATTTTTGAAGAAAATTATGGTTGGAATATGGCTTAAGATGCCCATGCTAATAAGTGAAATTTTTGTGTATTTATGGCAGTGTTAATTTAATAAAGTAATGAAAATTGTTTACAGTTTTTCTGTCCGTCGTATCATGATGTTAGAATTTTCTCAGTACTTAGAGAACTATCTGTGGCCCCATTACAAAAGTGGAGAAGCAAGCCATGCACATATGATGTCAATTATTGTTATGACAAATGAGAAATTTCGGGAGAGAGTGCAGGCATGGCAGGTCAGTACTTAAAAAAGTAGTTTATATAAAGTTGCGATAAAAGAATTTAGTTAAAAACAATTTCATGATTCAAGATTTTACTTACACGCGGAAAGTATTCAGAATATTACATATTGAATTATTTAATAAACAATTTGTGGTTATGTGTTTCTGAAAAAATCTTAAAACAAGATCATCATTCATCGAAAATTAAGAAAAATACTGTAAACTATTAATCACTAATAAAAATGCCTTAAAAATGCTGCAACTACAAATCAGGATTGTTGTATGGCTAAAGTAGGGAACCATACCTCATTATATTATGACACATAGTATAAACAGCTGTAACTTGATAATGGATGACTTTATTGGTGATGGTGGTAGGTTCTTATCCAGTATTCAATGAATATGAATTTAGCACAAGTTTTTAGTTCAAATAAGAATTTATATGGTTACATTTAAAAACTAATAAACCCTTTCCGTCACATAATGCACAATTATAAAAATACTTACTTCTAGGCGTTCTTGAAGAAGCCAGAACATTTCCCGGGGTTCTTCGAGCAAGTGCTTAGATCGAGTGTATCGAATGACCACAGCAGTCAGAACATGCGCGAGCAGACCGCTCTACTGATGTTCCTAAACCACTGCTTTGGCAGCATGGAGGTGCAACTTTGTAGAGACCAGGTTAAACGACTCGTATCTCTCAGTATGTGGATTAGTTTACAAGAAGGTAAGTTTTAGGATAAAATTTTATATTTTGGTACTACGGTTTTTATTTTTAAATTTATCTATATATGTGCCTTACCCGTGATAGCGCGATTTTCCACAAAAAGAATTATGTAAATAATTTATGGTCACCGTCTTTTGATAAGTATTTTCATTTATTTTTATTATATATATATTATAATATATATATTTTGTTTATTGTTGGTGTAATGTGAAGTATGATACTTATATGTTTAGAAAACACATCTTAAATACAGAAGACAACACAGAGTGAACCTACTACACAGCTAGTTAAATTAATGACAGACTAAAATAAAACCGCTGTTACATGTATCAACATTTTCAACTGATGAAATATATGTCATTAAGGCCAGCTCATTTTTCTCAATTATTTGCTTCTACTTAACCTACCATCTCAATTATTTGCTTCTTCTATATAAATTTGTATTTTAGGAAGGAGAAACCAAGAGTTCAAACTCGTCCCGAAATGGAAGAAATACTGGAGGGCAATACAGAAGAAGGATAAGCCGGAGATGTTGGAGAAGTTGAACTGGGAGCGGCACTACCTGCAGCGGCTGATGATCAAGTTTATGCAGATCTTGGAGACGGTGCCAGAGACTGAAGACGTGGATCCTAATGTTGTACGGTAAGTTAAGATGCTATTTTTATGGCTTTAGACCCAATGCGATGTTTCATACAAGGATCTATCTGTTAAACTTTTAAACGTCCCCTGCTTGAGACAATCTTGTCCTAAAAGCAAGGCACTTATTCCATTTGAAATATATTTTATTTTCAAAATAATCTTTTTTTTTAAATAATCTTTTTATTTCACCTAATTATGGAATAAGTATTTCCAAAAGAAGAATAAAAATTAGCCACAGTAGTGCATACGATTTTTTGATTAAGTACCCACTTAAAATCAGGTAGAATAGTGCTTGATTACAAGTTTCGTTTAAAATGAAAAAAAAATATATATATAATAATAATAATGTCGTTGATTATGGTCAGCACCATAGCAGTGATTTTTTAAAATACATTTTATCCTCCAGGTATTGCGAACGTTTCCTGGAGCTGATGATTGATCTGGAGGCTTTGCTGCCGACCCGCCGTTTCTTCAACACCGTGATGGACGATTGCCACCTCGTAGTGCGTTGTCAGCTGTCAGCCTTGACAAGACGCCCTGAAGGACAGCTGTTTACACAGGTAAGTCATGTTGCCGATATTTTCTATAACGTTTATGTGATTTTTTTTTTTCATAATAATTTGTGCTCATTTAAGCTTATAAACAAATAATAAAAACAATCAATACGGGAATGAATTCGGTGAACTACTTTAGCTCAAAAATTATTAGTGAAATGAAATAAAACTTCAGTATTTGATGTAAAAATGAACATTTTAAATCCACAACTGAATAGTTTTTTACTATTTTGTCACTAGATGTCGCTACTTTTGCAATTACCACGGCATTAATAAGTAATAGCATTTATTGTTAAGCGCGCCATCTACCCTTAACTGCTGTAAACAGTTGTAGCCAAGTCGAAGCTATTTATTGATCTATATTACGGTACTATTACGACTTCTAGAAGACCAAATTTCCCAAATATAGAACGAAACGAGGCTACTCTCTGGAAGTGTTAGTGTGGAACTTACCTAGTCCCGGGATGGTTTTTTAAATCAATATGCACCTAATATTAAAACATTCTTTTATTTCACTCTGACTTAATTTTTTGTTTGTCGTTCTAAATGAATGCCTTTGCCTTATATTATTTAGACACAATAAGCAATATTTAGCATTTACTTATTGGAAAATTGTAATTGTGTAGAAGCTTTTTCTGTAATTTATATAGGAAAAGTGATTTGGATTACTCCAAACCACTGTTAGGGGTCAGATGAACATCATGTAACTTACATGATTAAAAGAAATACACATTAACTACAATTATTTATTGCAGAAATAATAATACAAAATACTATTTGATTCAGTTCACTTATACAAAGAATAAATTCATTAAAATCGGTTGTAATGTTAAATTGAAAAAGTAAAAAAAAATATTAAAAGATATAAAAATTAAAACAATCGTTAGTGCCAGAGAGCAATCATGATATCCTTCATATGCGACAGATAGCTGCCTTTTGAATTAAATAGGACGGAGAGTGAAATGCATTATTTTAATCAACATTTAACAGTCTCGTTAATAATACTATGATTATTAGTTAAATACAAGTTTTTGTCATTATACATTTTTAAACATATTTAATATAGCTTAATATATGATATGGGGTTAGTTTTCTTAATCATTTAAACGTCATAATTTTGGTCCAATTTTATATCGTTAGTATCGTAATTATTAATTAAGTATCTTCTGTGAGCAAATAATAAAAAAAAATATCACAAAAAATATAAATTGATACGTCCATAAGTTTCTTCCCCTTCTTAATGTCCATCTTAGCTGATACCCATTTTGAAGTATCTTATATTCCAATAATCTTTGGGATGCGTAAATCCGTAGATCAAAAAGTAAAAAGATACAACATTCTCATAGAACTGTAACTTCAAATGGTAATAGAAATTATTTATTGCTGTTCCAATAATACATATTTCAGTTTAAAATGTTTTTGACTAAAGTATTATTTAAAATGAACCCTTCTTTGGAGGTTACAACTATAAAGTAATATTCTGTTCATCTATTTTTTATAATACCAATTTTACGTCTTATATTTAACATAATTGAACACAATTAAGGTTTATTACTTGTAGTTCTAAGCCACTTTAAATAAGGCACAAATATTTTGCATACAGTGCTTCATTAAATGTATTATTTGTGTTCTAATCACATTAAAACTACACTAAGCCATAAGTCTAAATTTATCTAAATTTAATACATAGATGGGCCATTAAAAAAAAAACATGTATATATCATCAGTTTTCAAAAATGTCAGGAAAAATATTATTTATTTCATCGTAATTGATGACTTGTTTTTTATTAAATTTAATTTGATGTAATAGTAAACTAAATAAGTCAAAGGTTTTAATAATTAAAATCTTTTTAGAATTAGTTTTCATAGCTGAGTTTTGAAAGGCAAATAACATTGCGAATAAAAGAAGTCATCAATTAAAAACTTTGAGCGGAATGGGATTGGAATTTATATATATAAAACTGCAATACAAGAAGAGCCAATCTACGTATTCAAAGATAGTTTCTCTATGTTGCATAATGTATTCGAGATTTTTAATAGTTACCACCATTCATATGGGTCATCTCATCTCCCCACTCCCCAGTAGGGATTGGTTCGGCGTAGCAACAAGTCTTCCTCAATAGAAACGTAACGTGCGACTGATGGCCGACGCAAACGTAAAATATTAAAATCGCCTGCAACAGATTCACTACTATGTGTGCGTAAATTAACCCGTCGAAGTTCAACCATGAGAGTAGAAGAAATAGCCAGGCAGTCGTCATTATAAGGAATAGCTGCAGAAACAAGTTGAAGCTGAAATAAAAATCAAATTTAATCTATCACCAAAGACTGCTGTCGTAAACGTAAAACAAACAATTATTTAAGTTTCGTTTCAATTTATTTCAGTTTAATTTTTTCAATGTAAATAAATAAGTGACAGCGTTGGTCGGGATTTTAAACTTTAAATTGGCAGCATCATATTCACGACCACCCATGATATAGGGAATCACTTAAAATCATCAAAACATCGGAATTTTAGTAGGTCTTAATTATGAAATATCTGAGCAATAACAATGAGTTGGTTTTAACTTATTTTTATTATAACTAACTGGAATATTTCCTTCGGTTTTGTGAGCGAGTCTTTTTATTCTTCATTTTAATGTGGCAAATCTTAAAGTGAAATGAATGTGACTGTTATAAGATTAACATTACCTTTATTACTGACTGCAAAAATGATTAAGAATTAACGGTAACATTATTAACTTACCAGCCCTTTAGTTTGTAGTGAATCCGTCCATAGATATTGATTCTTTTAATTACTTTGAGCGTTGTTATATAGAAGAATATGTTGAAGAGGATTGTGAATGCAACTGGGGTGAAAAATATTGCTATACCCAGCCATCCTGGAATTAAAAATGTAATTAAAAAAGTGTAAAGTGTAAGTGTGTAAAGTGTACTTTGTTGTTTTTATATTAGTATTTTATTTTCTTAGTGGTCTAGGGATATTTCAATGTATTTTTACATTTAATTTCTTTTTTAAACTAAATCAGCACATACTAGAGATTAAATTTATATTTACTATGAAATTTCATTGTAAGTTCTCACATTTGCTAACAAAAGTGAATTAAACAGAGATTGCTCAATTTCATTAGCATATATGGTTTTGTATGTGACAGGAAATGAGCTAATCACTAAACACTACGGACACACTATTACGATATTTTTTTTGTTACTGGATATACCCTTTGGTTTAGATAGTTATTCTGTCTTACCGATCGTTTCTTGCTCTGCATCGTCAACTAGAATGGACGATGAGAACTGCGTTCGCGTCTTTCTGTAGGGATTGGTCCCGGTGTCGAGCAGGAAATGTGCGGAGATGGCCAGCGCTGTCATTAATATCACACTCGACCACACAACGCTTGAATAATAGCAGTACTTGCGTACGTCAGTCACTCTGAGAAATACATTACGTGACCTGCAAAAAAATTGTTATGCGTAAATACATACTAATCTGATTATTATTAGTATTTGGTCGTAAAAATGATAGAAAAAACCCTACAAAGGATATTAGGTCTACCATTACAGTAAAGTTGGTAACGGTCAAGTCAAATAAAAACCTAATGATACTTTACACTTCTTGTTACCATGTTTTATTACCATATTAAGAATATCTCTGATGTTCTATTGTTTATTATTGCATTCAGTAAATACTTTTTAATATTAACTTACTTGAATGTTTTCCAGATATAAAATCCAAAACTGTTTAACCAAAAGAATGCACCAAGTAAACTAACATACAAAATAATATCTGAAAGAAATAGAAAAATAATTTTATATGGGTATCAGCTTTTTTTAAAAAAAAAAAAACTTCGATATACAAAAACCCTCATAACACCTCAATTGATCTTCTCCAATTTATTCATACCTTCAAATCAGAATGTAGTAGTAATATTTGGACATTACTGTTATACAAAAAAAGTAGATGATTCAAAGCTTTTTACATTTAGCATCAAAAAACAATAAATCTAAAAGTAATTATTTTCAACTAAAATTTGTAAGATTGTTGTTCAATTAAACATTTCTTAACCACGCTTAACAACCACTTACCTGTTACAATAAAACTGACATGGTTACTGAATTCAGTAAAAATCCGCACTAAATCCGCAGCCTGACTCACAATCAAGCACACATTGATACTTGTTATTATATTCCCAGCAAGATCACGTAATGTAGGCAACACAAAGTATATAATAGCCGTCATTAAAAATAACACCATAGCGATAGCATGGAACAGCGGATTCAAAATCTTCCGCATTAGAAAACTTGTGTCTTTCCAATTAATTTTCACTTCTGGCACACAAACTAATGCATATTCACCCGTTAAATTTGTGCTTGTCATATAAATCTGTAAATAAAATTGTGTCATTTCATACAGCTAAAATCTAATACAGATTCACTGCTGCTTTCATTTTCACTTTTATTTAATAACTAGATCAATATGGTATAAACTGCAAATCCACATAAATTCAAAATCTAAAAGTCAAAATAACATCAAAGCATAGAGCAAATTGTTACATTAAAAAGGATTTTTTTTACTGTTATAAAGATTTTTTTGAGCTAGAAACCCTCTTGGGCATTCTCAAAACATCAGAAAGTTTTATCACAGTGTGATCAACAGTTTAGGAATGCATAGAGGACATACAAATAATGATTTTTACTACATAATATAGATTACATATTTATTTTGCATGATTACAATTTTACAAGTATCTTGCTTTCCATAAATAAAAGAAACTATGCAAAATAGATTAAGAATCAATTATTGCTTTACCGAACTATTGAGCTATAAAATTGTTATTGAAATATATGTTTAGTAAAATTGAA
>DWLR01004458.1:0-12054 GCA_018246295.1 Papilio alexanor hazarajatica | reverse complement strand
TATATATATATGTATGTATGTATGTATGTATGTATGTATGTATGTATGTATGTATGTATATATGTGGGTGTGTGTGTGTGAGGATAAAGGACACAGATTAAATTCTTGTTGCGTGCATCGAAGAATCGAAAACACAAGTGTGTGATAGACGTTGGAAACAATATCATTTTCACAGTTTTTATAAATCCTTAAAATTATCAGAAACCTCTCCGTCGCATAATAAAATAAATTCACCACTAAAACAACCGAATAAAGTAATTATACTTAAGTATACGTTCTTTATTAGATATTTTACCGGTAATTATTCACACTTATAAAATAGATAGAGAAGACACATATCTGGTAAGAAAATTTCGAGCGCAGGCTGCAGCAGAATCGCAACTTTTGAAAGAACTAGTCCAAACAATTCAACTGGGACTTATATGATCTGAGACAAATTTTGTGTATTCTGTGCTTTTTTTATAATATCCTATTAAATACCTTACATAAGTATATTACCCAGGAGGGTTGGCGTGAGGCAGGCGGCTGACCATAAAACTATAACCAAAACCAGTAACAGTATGAACTACAGTAAAGTCAGAGATATATAGGAGAGTAGTAAATATTGTGCCGACTCTACGCAAGTACGGCAGGAAAATGATGATGAAAAGAAGTGTATAAACCATTTACTAGAACAGTTATGGCCACAAGTTTTAAGTTGCGTGAAACTGGCACCCAACAACTAACTAACTAGTGTACTGCGCTTTATAGTTGTTAACATCAATTAGCGTTTATTAGGGTCAAAGTACGGTAAAGGTGAGCAAACAATGATGAAAAAATAAAAAGAGCTATGATTATAGCTCTTGGTTTCATTCTAATAATATTCAACAATGACTCAATATACATGAACCCTAATAGGTTCAGCGGTATACTAAAAATTTACTTATTAATAAGTTTATTACATAATAACGATTTAACATTTTCCTTTAACACTTCCTTGACAATTTTATCTCACTTCTTTCACATCAATAGATCTACGAAAGCGCGATCATTGACTACGAGAACTCTTAATGTTGATTTAGTATATTTTGAACTCGATTATCTTCTTAAATTAATGCCAAAACAGTGTAACAGCTGCGCACCGACGACAGCAGTTGCATAGTTCGGCTCCGGTAAAGTACCATGAACTCTCAAATTCCTTTTGTATTTCAGGTGTTTAGTTAACATTAGGTTAATCGCTACTTCGTCCACAAAAACGTCACTAATTTAATTTCAATGAGTCCCTTTTCAAAATCCACGCAGTCCATGCAGTTTCGTCTTAATATATTGTCGTTCAAATTTATCGTCTCTGCTTACCTCTCTAGGACGGACGTATAGTTTTGGCAACAAAAAATACCTTCTTCTGATAACTCCTTTTTAAAAATGTAGATTACTACATACAAACGATTACAAATGATTAAGAAATTAAACTTTATTTAAGTAACTTGTAAATATTTAAGGATAATGTTAGATAAATTTAAGGATAATGTGACATAAATATATTAGTTTGCTTAATAAAATGAATCTAATTGCCGTAGTTTATATTCGAACAAGTTTCTAAAGTTTGAAAGCGAGAAAAGAGGAACAAAGGGACTTAAGCTCCTTAGCAAACTGAATCGAAAGGACAGCGCGAAGCAAAGTGAAAGTAAAGTGAACGAGCAAACATTGCAACAGACGTCAAAAGTAAAAAAGGGATTTCGTCGAGGTTTGGACAAAGAAAAGTCTTTAAAAGACTGTTAAAATGAGTTAAAATTTTAATTTAAATGTCTGTGCGTGGTACAATGTCTATTCGTAATTAATGGGTTGACCTTTCACGCTGTCCATCCATCTTAGACCGACCCCTACTAACATATCCCTCCACATTCATATTTAACACTCCTTCTTACATGCCATTCAACCGTCTTCATAACATACCCATAACATGATAACCATTTGTTCCTTAATTTATTTACCATTGATACTACTTTCAGGCTTCCCTTAATATACTTGTTCCATACCTTATCCATTCGTGTTACGCTACACATCCATTTCAACATTCGCATTTTAGCAACATGTAATATCTTGTCACCCATCCATTTAACCGCCCATCATTCCAATCTATGCAATACGACAGATCTCTATGATGGTTTTGTAAATCTTCCCCTTTAGTTTAAGAGGAAGTAGTGGATAGCATATTTTTTTATTTTTTATTTTTCGGCGGCCTTTTTGCCGTCTTACTGGCATGGGTGGCCAGAGACTTTTTTATTTCTTTCATTTTGTACAGGCCAGTTAGCTTGTATAATTCATACAAGCTAACTGTGTTGTTGTAAGTTTGTGGAGAACGTAAAACACAGATTCACTATCAAAACGTGTATTAAGTTATGCAGTTACAAAGTACAGTTGGCAAATCTTGTTTTGAGTAGTGTACTGTGTCACAGTGTATAACGTACTGTCAAATTATAAAGTAAAAAATATTAATTATGAAAATACTGCGCGTAGCACGCTTACGTTGCAATTTTTCTTAACATTTAACTTATAATAATCTAACAGGTTGCGAAGGACTTTTATTTACATTTTTTATTACTTATTCTAATTTTAAAATCTAAAATGCAATAAAAAAATGATAAAATAATAAAATAAAATAAAATAAATAGTGAAATAATAATAATAATAATTAAAAGGATTAGAGATAAAAGGATAAAAATGACTAGAATTTCATTGCTTTTTGTAAGATACTAAAATGTTTAAAACTTTCATGTTTATAGATAGGCTATTGTGTGTTCTGCGTTTTGTTTCTTCTTATTACTTTCGATGCTATATTTTTAAAATTATTAATAAATATTTTTGTAGTTTCTTTATTTAACAATATTCTATTTACATTTTCTTTATTAACCTTTTCTTTTATTTGCAGCTCGAGTTCATTCCTTTCCTTACAGAACACTGGGCACTCTAAAATGATGTGCAGCACTGTTTCGTCCCGCGCTGGGTCGCAGATGCATGAGGGCTCTCCCTGCACTTGAATCTGTGCAGGTACTCAGAGAACCCCCGTGCCTCGTCAAGACTTGAACCAGCACGGGATCGAGGTCCAGTCTACGGAGCACAGTAGGCGCCTACCGCATCAGGTAAGAAGACCCTCGTTGTCGAGGCTGTCTCACCTTCCTTGTATCTCCTATTCCATTCGTCAAGCGACTCCAAACGTAGTTGTCCGGCCTCAGAGAGCTCTTCGGACCACCAAGGCAGTCCTGTCCGTCTCCTTTTCGAGATCCTGGGCATGGTTTCCTCGCATACCCCTACCACGGTTTCCACGTACTGGTCCACCTGTCTCTCGAGGTTTTCTCTGTGCCTGTATTTCGGCTGGTGTTATGCCTTCTGCAAGCCATCTTGAGACGAGCTTCTGACGAAACTCACCCTAACTTGCGTTCTTCTTATTGTACTCCCGGGTGGTGGCGCGTATGTCCATGCTCATAGACCTCTGAAGGTTTATGTCAAACAGGACTGCTCTGTGGTCCCAACTGGATATATTATCCGCGACGCGCTAGTCCGCCACTCTGCCCAAGAGGGAGGTTGTGCACGCAGTTACGTCGACGCAACTACTGACTCATCCCTCCGCGGATGGTGTCAAAGTTAGGTTCAGAGCCCTGGTTCAAAAGGTGGAGCCCCAGCTCGTCGAGTCTGTCCGCTACTTCCTGCCCCCTTGCATCTGTCCTAAGGCTCCCCCAGTCCGTACACCACGCATTTAGATCTCCGCCCAGCACCACGTTGGCACTCCCCAATCTACCCACGACGGAGCCGATCTGGTCCGGGTAGGGTCTGATGGGCTTATCTGGCTCCAGGTACACCGACACCACGCCTATCTCCCACGCCGCCGTCCTCACCTTCGCAACTCCAATGTTGCAAATAGTGAGGTCGGGGCAATGGATGATATTCATGGTGTCGTCGAACAGCACAATGGCCGCCTTTACCACCGATTGTACGGCTCGGTTGGCGGCACACTGTACTATCCTTGCACCTGGAAGCTGCCGCATCTCCCCCAGACTTCCTATATATGGCTTCTGGACCAAGGCGAGCGAGAGTTTCCTCTTGCCCGCCTCATTGATCAGCTTCGCCGTGCACAGTTAGGACCGTTGCAAGTTTGCCTGCACAACGTGGTACAGGCGGCTTCCGGTTGGGGGAGCATGGGAGGCGCTCGGGGTGCCCTTAGCAATAGGCTATACATGACCTTGCGAGTGCCTCCCACCTCCTCCTCACCGGGCAGTCGATGCTGAATGCGTTGTGATCCCTCCTGTCTGAGTTCGCCTTATGGCAAGTAGATAGCATATTAGGCTGGTGACCTGCCGCCACTTTCTCATTCCTATTATCATAGAACCAAAGCCATACGACATAGACAATTTCAAGACCTTACTTCATAGGATCATTTCTATAGTAAGTTCTTCACGAGACATAGACAATTACACCCGGCAGTTATAAGTTAATTCGATGTATAATATTTTATGAAATAAAAGGTCATGATGTAGTTATTACAAAACTGTAAGTTACATGAAAAACATTTCTAGTTTCTAAAATCAGTTTAGTTTTAAAAGTTAATTATTTCATCGGGATTTATCAAATCCTTATAATATTATAAATAGAAATATATAAATGCGAATGTTTAGATGAATGTTACTAGGTTACTCCATAACGGATATGTGGATAACGGATATGCATACATATGTATATCGGAATTAATACAGAGTTTTTATTGAATCTGACGCGGATAAGTGGCGGGCTAGTGAATACACAAATTCAACCTAGATGTAGGGCAAGCGACAAGCAAACTAGCACCCGATAATTTTCCTCAAACTATCAAGCGACTTCCAGTTCACTTATTGGAACGACAAATTAAATTAATTAAGTATTCGATGTGTGATCGTGATAACATCCAAAATCTCATGTTGTCGTAATATAAAACACATCGGTGAAATGATTACATGAAAACAAATATTCCACTCATTTTTCTTATATCAAAACGTAAGATTTAAATATAAATTTAAGAGAAAAAATATTATGAAATTAATGTTCGTTTACAAAAATATTTAAAAATAAATCAATAAGTAGAAGACACTACGAAAGTCTGCACCAGCTCGTGAATTTATTTTTACAAAATCATGATATAAAAATAACATCCTTATGATATTAAGTATTGTTGAAATTAGAGAGGTAAGGCAAATAAACATTTGCGTTGCGATGTTAGCCTTGAAGCAATAAGTTGATGCTCTAACAATTCAACTGATGCTTTTCAAAGACACAACTAACGATTTTGTATATAAAGATTACGTACAACTATTATTTTATTAATTTGGCTACTTCTTTCATTTCAAATAGCCAATATCATACCATTGTTATTAATTTAACTAAGGCGCACAGATTACGCGTAATTGTTATTACGTACCATATTTGAATTAATATTTTGCGTATAATTAAAATATATACTTTACTAATAAATAAAATTCTATAATATAAAATATAAACTGATAAATATGACTAATAACAAATACATAAAAATATAAATCCCAACCAGACAGGATTCCCTCGGCAGGGGAGACCAGACTGCCGAGGGTTAGGATAAAGGGAGAGAAACCGGCGGACAATCCGGGCGGTGTCGAGAAGCACCGCTTTCTGCATCTGCCTCTGGTGTCCGGAGAGGTTGACTGGGATTATTTTTTTATTATCTTTATTATTAATAATTTATTTCGACTATAAAAACTCAAATTTCGTTAGTACAAGAACAAATTTATAACTTAATTTAGTAACAGTGTAATTTATTAATTATGAATGTATTTTCGACTTTATTTTCATCATGCAACCATAAACTCTGTTGGTAATTCTTTATTAAATAAATTATTAAAATATAACTTGAACTTTAAATAAACATCTTATTCTATATCAGTAACAAGTACAAGTACTTATACCAACCGAGTAAATGCAATGAGCAGTGTGTAGCGTCTGCCAAACCTCCTTGAATTTCTGAGATGCTGGTACACCGCAGATGACGGAAATGCATACGAAATGTTCCATTTACTAAAACTTACTCCTGCGGTACACCACATCAATTTAGTTCATCCACAGCTATTCAGAATCCGAAGTATTAATTTCGAATACTGGAAAATATTTTAAAAGACAAGTAATTGAATTGGCACATAAAGATCTCTATTTACATTGGTTCATTTAAATATTATTAACACATATGTATTATCTTAATGTACCCATGCGTACACAGTTTTCTTCAATAAATATTTTGTGCTACTGTCTTGGTAGCTTACTACTATAATGCAAAAATACTTGAGATCACAAGATTGGTTGACTAACACTTTTAAAATGATCAAAAGAATTAAGGCAGTTGTTAAATAATAACAGCAGTAACTGTTTTTATTTAATAACTGTAATATAAGCTTATTCAAAGTATTGAATAAGCTTATATTACAGTTTCAATTCAGGCATACAAATAATCCGACCTAATAAATCAAGAACACAGTCCTTCAATATGTTACATGTTCTAGTGTTCACTAGAAGACCGACTCTCTCCTTTATCAGATATAAAATAGATGTAAATAGATACACGCTTAGAATTGGATAAAGTAAATGAGGTGTTGAATGAAATGAATCATGATAACCCGATCTTTGAAATCACTTTGTTTATTACAAATTAATTAAAATAATTTAAATTTACAAATGTTGGATTACAAAGTTATTACGAAGATTAGAGATAATATTTCAAACGACATAGTTAATAAATCATATTTAAAATTTCTTCTAACATTAAAGCATAGTTTCGAATAAAAACCTCAAGTTTTAAAAACATATTTTTTCGTAAATAAAATACATTTCTAGTGCAAGTGGACCGAGTTCGCATTTGTTTACTTGGGTATAAAAAATCTGGCACGTGCAATTCCGTCGTAGTGAAAAGAAAAATTATTTACTAAGTAGACATTCTCAGCTTGGCACGTTGGCAAGGGATGTGACTTGAAAATTTTAATAGCGAAAATTCAGTGATAAAAGACTTTTTTTTACGTTCCATAGTTATTTCCTAGGTATTATTTGTTATTTTATGAAAATTTTGTAACCAAAGAAAAACACTAACTCAATAATCGTCGATAGTTTGGTACGATTTGCAGGTTTATTTTTGGATATTCATTTAAGAGAAACAGGAAATTCACGTTATTTGCTAAAGGTAAATTAAAAGCCTCATAAAGATACTAAATATATAAGAGACATTTTAAAATATGTTTCAGTGCAGCACTACATTTGCCTTCATTGAGCCGAAACTTATGATCTCTACCACTGGTAAAAAAAATATTCATATTAATATTATATATATATTTAAGGTTGTATCAACAACCTTAAAATATACAGACATAATATTATTATCAATATTTTTTACCAGTGATAATATATCAATCTTTTGTTAAAGTTTCAATTTCACCGGAATATTGGTTATGAATCTAATATCGATAAATCATGCAATGCATGCATATAAGTTTATAATTACCTCTTTTTTATAGATGACCTTTCTCAAAATATTAAATTTTTCTTTATGCAAAATTACCGAACCCGCTCCGGCTTTACACGGATGGCAGAGCATTCGCCTCTACATATTCTGTAATACCATGTACTTATATATTCTATACATTTTTCAACAATTATTTCATAATAGTATTTTATCCAATTATGTAATATATATAAAATAATGAACTATATGTAATATACGTAATCCTTTGTTGTGAATATTGTGCGTCTACTAGTGAAAACGGTATGTAATCAACAGCCAACCGTGGCGAGGGGACTTTGTTTGGAACACGGAAGCGCCCGGTTCGCGATCAGCTGTTGCTTTTTTCGGTTGCGTGTAATTTTATCAATGTGATATCTTCTAAACTATTTGTCAAATTGATATATAATTCCCACTGTAGATTAATGACATGTTTATTTGGATAAGGATTAATAATGAATTTGAAAAAAAAGCGTCGTAAATAACGTACGAATATTAATCGATTTTTTCCTAAATTATTATGAGGTAGAGATAGAGAGATGGTAGAAACATAGAAGATAAAGAAATGCAAGAAAGCCGAAGACAGAGTATGCATATGAAATTTACTTGTGAAGATCTACAATTTTAGTTAAATCTTTGTAGGTAGGCAGTAGCGAATAATTTAGCTACTTCATTAGCATTGCGGACAAGCCTTAAGAGATGAGTCATTTACATCTCAATGTTGCACACGTAACTTATCCACGTATAATGTTTTGTTTTAGGCCACTCTTCAAATTTTCACCATATGTCCTGAATCCGTAAAACAAAGTGAATATGTAGGGTCCTTCACAGCGGCTGAAATGAAGTAAGCTATAGCCATTTCAGATTAAGTAACAAAATCGTATTCCTTTCCATGATTTCATCTAATATAATAGTGTTCCTATCGATCGATAGCGTTCATCTAATATAATCCTAGAAGATTTTTGCACAAAGGAAAAGAAACTACACTTTTATGTCCACTTCTTAATGACGTGCCTTTCACGTTTCAAAAGCTCATTATCTCAGTATTTTTAAAGGAAGCAAAAGCTGCTGAGGGTACAGAAGCAAAGCTATAACTATGCATACAGAGAATCATTTTTCTTTCTTTTTTAATTTTGTTCGTGTCTACGAAACGATAAAGTCAACGTTAATCCTCTCCTGATGTTAGTTGGTCACAGCAATTACTATAAGAACAATCAGTTGGTTTCATTCTTCTTTAATTTGATATCATGTTTCGCCTTCTGGTTATTATGACTTATTAAATAAAATAAATTTAAATTTTAAATATACATGGACTTTTTAATATTGATTCAGTTTATATAATTCGTATTTCCAATTACTTCTAATCCAATCACTCAATTTAATCGCACTGGGTACCATTGATTTTCTATAATTAGATAGGTATCGCACTAACATTAATGTGCCTTAAAGTAATCATTTCTCATTTCATTAATATTATTTACAAAACACACAAATGTTAATTATGTAAAATATGCATAATTTCTTAATTATATAACTATTTTTAGTTACAATAATATATTCAAGTTACTAACAGAAGATACTTGATTAAGCAAAATATTTAAGTGTCAACGTGATATGTGTGTAAACATGAATTAAAGTTGTCCTCTATGTTTCCGTTCAAACTTTAATGTCTATTTACGTTTAACTTAAAGTGTCATTTGATACAGTTCACCTAATATATATGAAAACTACAAGCGCAAGATAATAGAGCATATAGAATCGTCGAATGCACAATTGGGAATATTGTAATACGTTATTCATACGTTTATGGAATTCGCGTGACGCGAGTGATTGCGATACCTGCGGCAACGTACTACAACTGATTGATTGAGTTGTGGGTATTCGCAAACTATTTGCCCCTATCGAAGCGTTTCATTATTGCATTGATTAAGTTATCATTGTTCACAATTGCTCATTTTCGCATTGCAATCAAATTATTGCCTACAGCAAACTGGAGTAAAACTCACACAAGTAAACTACAACTATGAAAATGAGTATTTATAACAGAAATATGTTCTATATAGTCATAGCAATGAGCAAAGATATTTCGATACAAATCAGAGAGAAGTGGCTTTTGCTCAGTAGGTTACTGTTTTTTTGTCGTGTTGTTATTTATAATTATAATTTATTGCCTTAGTAAATATAGATCGGATATAAAAATAGTATTATTTTGCATGTGGTGTTCAAATATTAGCTTAACTAAAAATAGCTAACATGAAATTATCCAAGAGGCGGCCCGTCTTTATGAAGTAAAGAAAGGTTACTCCCGGCGGGTGTTGGGGGACCAAGATTTGGAAAGGCCGGCCAAGTAGGAAAAGTCCCAGGACCCCACTCACCGGGGAGGGCTGCAGTTCGACTGCCTGACGGACGGTGACGAAGCTGCCCAGCGAGCTGCCGTCGACGTGAGAATCTACACGGACGGCAGTAAAATTGACGGCAGGGTCGGCGCGGCGCTATCCATATGGGAAAGCGCCTCGCCTCGAAGTTAGCTGAAAAATTGATTTATAAAAATAAAACATAAAACCGGAAACCGGTCACCAAGTACCTGATTTTTAGAGTTTTAATATTTATTGATTCCAAAAATTTTTGTAAATTTCTTTTAGTATTTTTAAAGTATTGTATTTTAAATCCTGGTTTTTAATTTTTTACTGTATATATTGAATTTTAATTTATTGTGTTTTTAATAATTTTGTTTTTAAACTTTTATTGTATACATTGTATCTTATATTATTGTATTTTAAAAAGTAATGTACTAGCCTCAAAGTAGCTTTAGCAAAATTGTAACGATTTAAAAAAAATAAAAAAATAAGATCTTTGGCATTAACTAAGACAAGGGGGAGCAGCAGCGCGGCAACAAGACCGCCCATAGAAAAAAAAGATGAAATTGTTCCTCTATTGTACAATTCAGGAATAGCATAGACTAATGAAAAGTATTCTATTCGGCATGGGCAGAGGCATATATTTACTTATCTAAGAAAGAACACGACTAACTGTATCCGAATATAATTTGAAAGTACAATTTTTAACACGTGCGCTATTATAAAGTTCCTTAATTTTAAAATTCGAAACCATAATCGATACATTACAGGCACCGTTTTTATTTTGAATAATGACGGTACGTTTAAGTCATCTCTGATATTTTCTGAATCCATCGATTGCAACTGAAATTATAACAGGTTGTTAAGTATTTTTTTGTCATTAATTATTACCTGTAAGTAACTGAGGTTCAATATTTAGATATGTAAATATTAAAATTAAGCAAAGAAAACTAATGAAACACTTATTTTTTCTATTTTTTTCTTAATAACTGTCTTTAGATTATTATTTACATTTGTTTGAACTGGGATCCTCATTTTGAATCTTATGTGACATCATCTTTCCAGGTTAGTTTCGAAAAATTCTCACTGCCTGTCAAAATTAAATGAACTTTTGGGGAGATTGTGGTTCTATATAAATGTGAGATAATACCGTAAGATGACAGAATGATTTTGATAAAAGATTTCACTTGACAATGAAGAGCACTAAGCAACTTTCTTGCTTGCATGATGGGCTGGCTAACTTGTGAATACTCTTCTGATATTCAAGACGTTTAATTTGGGCTGTGGTCAGTTAGGAAGATGGTCAGAAGGAGTACCGTTAAATGTTGCTTTTGTTGAAAATATTCATGATAGTTGATAATAAAAGCATGTATTACCGTAGTGTTTACGCCTTCTTTTATATTAGACTAAAAAATTATTTATTAAATAAATATTAAAAAAAATGTTATTATCTATAATTCCGGATGGATTGTTAGTTAAAAAATGTCTATGGACACATTATAAAAGAAACACCGCACTGAAAGGGCGCGCTAAATATCCACTCCAAACTAAAATTAACCCTCGCCAAAAAATATACGTACAAACATCACAATAGCTCACAAGTTACTATCTTTGAAAAATATTGCATATATGTACATCTCTGACATGTATGATCCTCCACTGCTGGACATAGGCCTCCCCCATTGATCGCATTAATCGCCACGCTTTGCCAAGCCGGTTAGCGATTGCAGTATGTCCACCGTACTAAGAAAAGGACACTGCTCATCCTCTGGTGATTTTTACATCCAGACTCAAGACAAAAAGACACGTTCATGCACAAAAAATGTTTGTCCTGGGTGGGAATCGAAACCACGACACGTGAAAGGATAGCATCTTACCAACATCTTTATAAAGCGCAAGTTCGGCCTCACATGGATTACTGCTCGCATCTCTGGGCTGGAGCTCCATAATACCAGCTTCTTCCATTTGACCGCATACAACGAAGAGAAACTCGAATGGTCAACAACCGATCTCTTACTGATCGCCTTGATTCTCTGGCATTGCGAAGAGACGTCGCGTCTCTTTGCATTTTTACCGTCTATTCTATGGGGAGTGTTCCGATGAACTGTTTGGAACAATCCCTGCCGCTGGGTTTCGTTACCGCACAACACGACAGAGTTCCAGCTACCATCCGCACCA
>DWLR01004457.1:0-12056 GCA_018246295.1 Papilio alexanor hazarajatica | reverse complement strand
TAACGCACCGTCAGTTGTCCACAATGCTCGAAATGTGCTGGGTTTTCTCGACATAAAATCTGAACAGCGCGATCGCGTTGCTTGGGACTCAAACGGTTAAATAGTCGAATATTAGGTTAAGTTTGTACACAAAATATGCATTAAATTATTAGACAATTTTTTTCGATGTTCGATTTCTTGATCATTGTCAAATGTTTTTTGAATGATGTTTTGACGGTAGTTAACGTTGCAGTGGACCTATCACTGTACACAGACGAGGCGCAGCTCGAGAAGAAGGCGCGCAAGCGGTGCAGCTCCAAGTCCTCGCGCGGCCCCGACAGCGAGGCCGCGGTCAGTATGCACCTCATCACCTTATCATTACCTGATGCCTAAAGTCAAAGCTCATCAAAGCACTGTGGCCAACTATCTAGTCATTATCAATACCATTGTATCAATGTAAGATGTATCGCCATTGCAAAATGTTGTTAAAATGTTTTAAATGTATGTGCAATTTTTCTCTTTCTATCAAATATAACATTTTAAGGCCTGAGCTCACCGCTTATGTAGAGAAGTAAAAAATAGAAAATTTAAATTTCATGTCACGAGTCCATTTGTCAACATGCCTGGTATACTAATCAGAAAGATTGCTCGAAGAATTAGAAGATATGGACACTACGTTAGTGTTTCGTGATTAATGTATCTAAAAATGTTATTTAAGAAGCAGATTTTTTTTTTTTAAATCTTACTTCTTTCTTTATCTTTTTGTGACCGGTCCTAAGTATTTATGCATGTATTTGTTGCAGGAAGAAGAAACGCCAATCAAAAAGTCGCGCACAACTCCCAAACGCAGTCCGAAGAAGCGGGCCGGTGCAAAGCGGAAAGCGCCAGGTAGCTCGCCCGCTGTGGCGCCCGCTAGCAAGGTAGGCATAGTACAACGGATATATAGAAATGTACGTATCAGCAATCATCCGCCATTTTACATTGTCTGAGAGTGTGTGTGCCTGCCGTCCCGCTCGTACACTGCATGCTCGAGCGGGACGGATACAACTTTCCATTTGGGTTTCGATTTTTACCGGATTAATTTTGAATTTCAATTCATTGAAGCAAAATTGTATATGCCTTTTAAATACATTAATTTTTAATAACATATACACAAGTAAATATGTATGGTAATCTTGCTTCATTAAATTTGAACATTTTTTTTTAGTAACATTATAGCAGATTATTTGATAGTTGACAAGATAGAGATCAGACTAAAAACAATTTGCTTTAGTAATGATTGTTTTTATAAAAGATTATATTCTTATTCAGACATGTAAGTAAAAAATAAAAAAGAGAACACCCAAATGGAAAAATGCTGAGAATGACGGAATGAATATATTGAATCTAGTTAGATGATGTTTGTTGACTTAGATGTAAGAATATGAGAGTTTTAAATGAAGATAGTTATTTGAGTTATGCATGCTCGGTTATTTAGTTATTCAGTTATCGTCTCTGTCCGGCCGATTCTGAACCTTAATGGGTCAAGGTATTAATTTCTTTTATTTCCCATTACTCATATCATTCTATCACTGACGCGAATTTAAAATATAAATTGTTAATTTCAAATGGAATTAAAAATAATACTACATTAAAACGTAACGTTGATTCGAAATTTACTGACCAACATACTGATATTAATACAAAAATTTAACTTCATAATTGTGAAAATTTATTAAGCTCCCTTTATAACAGTTTCAATGATGTATAACAAATGGGAAATATATCAGATGTAACAGAATTAAATATTAAGTAAATAAATTTAATTAATTATTAATTTAATAAATTTAATTTTATAAATGTAAATTTAAATTTTTCAACTCTTTTTTCCAAAGGCTGTAATGTAATAATGGTAGACTGAAATATTAGGCTTTTGTAAAATTTCTTTATTCTCTATTTATTTACTATAAAAATTGGATTCTCTTAGTGAAATCACTTTATATTGCTTAATAGTTTTATATGAGAAATATAAATCATCATTCATTCCATAATCATTGCTTGTTTTTGTGTTGATTTTTTATTGAGTTTGTCTATTGGCCAGGTCATTCTCTAATTTTTTTTTGTAATTTCTATAAGAATCTTTTAGCATTAGTGCATGTGAACTAAAGGCTTAGTAGAGTTAGGTAATTTTAATAAGGAACTAAATATTTATTAGCTAAATGGTAAGTCCAACAATTATAAAGGTTTTAATCAAATTCTAAATTGTATTAATGACTGATTTTCCTATGCTATGGATTGTACTGCGCCTAAACATTCTCATCTGGTCCAAGTCTTTTAAATGTTTAATTTAGAGGATTCAGGTTCTCTTTCTTTAATCAAATCAACAGTGAAATAAAGAAGTAATATAAAACGTATACTATTTCCTAAAAGGAAGATCAGTTTTTGATGTAACCAATGTTGATATTGAAAAAGATTGGACGTTCAACCATTTGGCTAATAATTTTTAAATTTGCAAATTAAAGTTTGTAACTAAGGCCAACTTGTTATAAAAACAATAGTATGGTTCAGTTTTATACGATGAGGGTTGACATGTATTTAATAATAAATGTTTGGTTATTTATGTAAAAGCTCGTCTTTAAAATGTGGAATAGTTTTATTATAATTAAAAAAAAGTATTCGTTTTTAATGTATGACTTTTCAAATTTAATGGTGAATTTGAATGATGTTTGTTTGAGGATAATTTGGTAGCTATTATCTCTCATTATACAAAAACTGAACTATATAGATCTCTCTCCCTCTCTCTCTTATTTTTTTACAGCATATATGGAATGGTGTAATTGTAATTTATTTGGAAATGCAATAGACTTGCAAAGTATTTCAATTTAAGAATAATTCGTGTTATAAATTGAGACTGTATAATCTAAATTGTTTGGGTGTTCGAAAAAACCTTTTTATTATGTTGTGGTGGCAGTTTGTAATGCCAAATTTACTTAATTTCTGTCACTAATATTTTGCTCAGAGGCTGTATTGCCATTAGTGGACTTGTATTCTTGTTCGATATTTAATATAAAAAAAAACTTCTTACAAGGAACCTTGTATTTTATTGGAAATAAAGCAGTTAAAAGAAATCTGTCAAATAAAAAAAAAAAACTTTCTTTTCTATTGCATCTCTCCATTTCGTAACTCTCCCAGTTCACGTTTTACTGTGATTTTTTTATCATTAATGTTTTAAAATTTTCAAGAAGATTTGTAATTGCTTTGAAAACAAATATATTATGTTATAAAACAATTAATTAACTTTTGAAAAAACAAATACAGACTAAATATTATTAAAAGAATTTTAGAAAAGATTTTTTACAATAAAAGTGAACTGTCAGTTAAAGTGCAAATTCAATTTGTGTGGGTGTGTGTGTCCATTGAAAATGTTTGAAGTGTAGCAACACTGCATTTGTACAATTTCCACAGACTGCGACCGCGGTGACGGACAAGACGAAGGCAAAAGTGACGCCCGCAAAGCGAACTCCCGTCAAAGCGGTCAAAGCCGATACCTCTCTCAGCACACCTTCGCGCAAAGGACGCAGAACTGGGAAAGGTATATTTTTTTGTTCATTTTTATTCGACTTAAAAAAGGAGGTTCCCAATTTCATGTTATTAGTGTTTAATCGTAGCTATAAATGACTTAATAGTTTTTTTTTTGTCATTTATAATAGTTATTAATTTGAAGTCGTGATAGGTTTTTATAAAAATACTAATGAATATTATATTTTGTATTTGATTGGCTGTTTCCAGTCCATTTGCCTTCCGTTAATAAGAATCCCTATGCAATAATGTAAAACTATACGTAAAACTATGAATATACCTTAACCTAAACTTTTGTTTACAGAGAGCAAACCTTCCCCAATTGTGCCCACGCCGTCGACATCGACCGGCAAGACAACACGCACGCCGAGGAAACCGCCCGCAAAGAAATAATATTCAATGCAAGAGGATGTTTGTGAGTGGACTCTAAAAGCTGGCCCCGTGGCCTCGGTACTTTAAATTATTAGCAGATATTTAATTGGGTCATTTTGCTTTGCATAATTGTGTTCCCCCCTTCCCATTTGTAGCGATTGTTTAGATATTTGACTGTTTATTGATACAGAACAATGGACAAAGATGCAAGTAAGGGTTTCATGGCGTGTACGAATCTACAAATAAAGCAGCAAAAATGCAGAAATAATAGTTTTTTATAAATAAAACTTTAATGTTTAATTGGCAACATCTGCCAAATACTTTTATCTTTTTGTTACTATGGACTCTTATTTTTACAGCAATCCTTAAGTACACATAGGCCATATTTAGCACAACAATTTATATTTTTCAAGGAATATATCATTATTGTATAGGATTATGAGAAATGGTTTGCCGATGTTTGTCATTCCGTGTGTAGGAATGCTGGCTTGGCACCTCACAGCAATAAGTCTAAACGAAACCTGCGTGTTTTCTGTGTTCATCGTGAGGAAATCGATTCAAATAACTTGTATGTTAAATGCGAATTGAGTAGTTTTAACTTTGTTTAATATTTTACTAACAGTTTTAATTAGCAGGTTTTTTGTAAATATATTTGAAGTCACCAAGAAACGTTAGCATGTTTATTATATACATTGTTTTCACAGGAGTAACTCTATTTATTTGCTTCTTATGAACTTTTTGGACTATTACGAAAGCGATGGATTTTTTTTTCTTTAATTTTTAGTAGATTTTGACTAAAATATACAAATTTTGATAAAAAAAAGTTTATATATGTATATGTTTAAAATATGAAGCAAATATTTTATTTATGTAAATAAATTGCTTATAAGTAATTGAGATACAAAATTAAGCAATATTGGTAATATTAAGTTACCGAATAAATAGGGTTATTCCTACTGGTGACTGTAATGGTTATATAATATATATTAAGAGGTATTTTTGACCTCAATTAAAATATAGGTTCAATAAGTTTTAAGGATAAGATTAACAAGTAAGGGAATTTTAATAAAAGTTTTTTTTTTCCTAGAATATTCGATTTATTGTATATTAGTACAAAAGTGGTAACTTGACTGTAGTTGAATACGAATGAATAGTCTTTTGTATATGGAAATGTGTCGAGTGGGATTTAATAGAATATCTGAAATGTCGTAATGATTTCTTTATATTTATGCGATTATTAGATATTAAACTGTGTTTATGGATTTTATCGCGTTTAATACTTAATATCTCATCGTTTCGGTCACTGGATGGACTGAGGTGTTTAAAGATCCCATGTCAAAGTTGCCGGCGAAGTAGCTCCGTACCACGAACACTGCAAACTTCTTGAAACGTCGCCAATTAAAATATTTATTAAACGAGATAAAATCCATAAAACTAGTTTAATTTTAATTTTCTTGGATAAAGAAACTATATCTGGACCAATATGCGGAACGTATTTTCACTCACTTCACGAATCACTTTACCAATAATCTAATTTTTGATCACGCTGTAGAATATCTTTGGGTGTATATCAATACAACGCTCTTTTCATTTATTTTACACGACTACAATTTTCTCTCTATACAGTTGTAGCAAATAGATATACATTAAAACATTTAAAATTTTTAAAATTAACAAATGTTATTAATCAGTTGACATGTTAAAACAATGCCTAGTCTAATGTTATCATTTCAAAGGGAATAATAATTGTTAACAAAATTGTCCGACCAAAGATGAACTAAATTGTGAACGTCCCAGACTAGCCAAAATTGAATGTAAACATATTGACAACCAAAAACAGACGAATCAGAGCATGCTATCAGAACATGTGCATCATCATTTTAGGGCACTCTTCAGTTATAATGATAATATCAATTAAAACATCTCTAATTATTCAAAGGTGTTAAAGTTGAAGAAAGTTTGTTGCATCTTAGTCTAATAAAGTTACTGTTATGGCCTCCGGTAGGCGGAAGGTAACAATATATTATATAATGTAATTTTTAGTGCCACTACCAAACAATATTCGTATTTTCCTTACGTATTAGTAGGGTTATAATGTCGCTATAAACACAAAATGTGTACGAAAACAATACGAACAGTTGGTGCTGGTTCTTGATAAAAATGGGGTTAGAGAAAGAGTTATTTTTACCTTTGACAGACCCGACCATATAACATACGATTATTCTGTTTGACCTCTAATACTTTGGTTGGACGTTGAATAATGAATGGAGTAAAATTAGAAATTGTTAAACATCAAATGTAAAACTCGCTCCACATAAAACTTTATAAGTGTTTATATTTCAACGTATATTGAAAAATATTCAATAATATGTACCGTTTCATTGACTGTTACGACTAAGTATTGACATTTTATAAGTTTGTTCTCTATAGCATATAGTAACAAACTTTTTTGTTATATTGTTTTCTTTTACAATACGTGTGAGCATGAACAGTGTCGAAATCTCGCGCGGATGTGTGCGGTAGAGATTTTAAGTACCTAAGTAAGGTATTAATATTAATTAGGTATAATTTCTTAAAGAGTTATAAGTATAGTATAAATTATTTGTGTGTGTATTTTCTGTTTAATATAGCGCGGCCTGGGAGTGAGCGCCGCCGATCGTTTGGTACAATAGATGTAAAACATAATTTAGCGTTTTATACAAAATGATATCATTCGAGAGTACTATTGTAACAGAAAGTCCACAAATTTATATGCAATTCAAAATTAAATATAAATAATTTAAGACATATCGAGTGTTTTCATTTATGGCTTGAAAATTCCTTTCATTATAAAATGGCAGAGCAACAGCTAGTGCATTTACAGATACTAGCCAACTTACTCATGTTCTCATTGATTTCAGGCGCCGACTAGCCGCCTGTTTTACAAATCACGAATAAATTCAGTGAAATGCAGCCATGAATTATTATAGCAAAAGGTTCACTTTACTAAATTGATTTCATTCATCGTTAAATATCTCGGGTGTTATATTTTTTTTCATTTATTTTACACTAACAGTGTACTTGTATTGCACTTTTTAGACTTTTTTTAGGCATGTAAGGTCATGAAACAGAAATGTGAATATTGATTTGTTTAAAAATAGGTCCTATTTGAAGTGTATATTAATCATTTCGTATTGGGCAATAACATTCATAAACAAATTTATCGCGATTTCGAAGGCTAAGATTTAATTTGCTTACTTATATGAACACTTTAATCTAACATATAACTTATGTTTGTTCTTCATCTGCTGTTGTGGTGCAGGAGGCTTAATCCATTAGAATGAACATCTCATGCTATCCATCCATCTTATGATGGACACAGGCCTCCCCCATTGATCGCATCATTGGGGGAAATATACCATAATCACCACACTTGGCAGGCGATCGCAATATGTCCCATCATACTAAGAAAAGGACGCTGCTGCCCGTCCTCCGGTGGTCTTTACACCCAGATTCAAGAGACATGTTCATGCACTCAAATGTTTGTCCTGGGTGGGAATCGAACCCACGATATGAAAGGCAAGCATTTTATTAACCGCGCCAACCGCTCCGTCAATCCAAACGCAACGTTAATGCATATATTAAATGACTACCAAAAGTATGCGCAATTCGCGCAACTTCATTGTAATTGTGAAGAATTTGATGCTACACATAACAGGCAACAAATCTAATTGTTCAAGTTATGGATATTGTAGCAGTAACTTCTTAGTCGCAGGAACAATTGGCTTTGCCTCCCTGTCAAAAACTTTGCATTTTTGAATCGTCTGAAAGTAGAAAAGTGCTGTCATTTGTGACAGAGCATTGCCACTAACCATAAGTCTGGGATGTGGATATGGAAAATTTAAAAATTAGGAAATAATAAGAGAGATGTGTTTTAATTTTTTATTAATCTTAACCCTATGTTCACGAGGTCTCCATGGCGGTGGCGGTCTCCTCGGTGTATTTGCCCTTGTCCTTGCCAAGAGCTGCAAGGCGGCCCTTGGCTCTGCGGTCCAGGATCGCCTTACGGTCCTTGTTCATCTTTAGCTTGACAATTACACACTGCAATTAAAATACTATTGTTACTAGCTGTTTGAGATGTCGGTATCAATGCTTCTTATGTAGAAACAATCAGAGCCATGGAAGTGTCTCAGCAGTAGCCCCGTCTCAGGTCAAACTTAAGCAAACTCAAGTGAGACAGGACAGGTTCTAAGTTACAAGTTATCATCATTTCCTACAAAATTTTATATTTAAAAGTATGCAAGAACAAAACAATCATGCTACAACAATAGAAATCACAAATTTTTAAAAAATAAATTAAAGTGATGTAACTAAATATTTTTTGTAAGTGCCACTATTTACCTAAGAAGGTTTCCACAGATTTATAGGATTTTAGAGCATTTTAGCCAAGTTTTAACAGAGCCACATAATTCAAGTGTAGCTTGTTAGGTTAGTTTCCAGTTAACTGTTTCAACAAAATGTACAATAGAGATAATGGATATTATTACAAATATTCTATAAAACATTCTGTTGTATTTTCTAGACGAATGAAAGATTTTTTTCAGGACATTAATTCATTTGTAAGGTACTAAAAATCGAGGTGTCATGTGATATCTTTTCTAAAGAATATTTAAACATGGAATATGTTTATCTTTGGCTACATAACTGCTATATGAGCGACTGCATAGACAGATCTATTATTTGTTGTTCCATATAATCTTTCTGCGTTCAAAATGGTAATTAACATTTAGTTTTAGTATTAATTATTCTCTTCAGAAATTTAAACAAGAGTTTAGGTTTAGAGTTACAGTAAATATGGCCAGCTATATAAGACAGACATCAATTTAAACTTTTCTGCAGCTTAAATTAAACTTGTTTCTATAATTATTTATAGAATTAAGCGTAACAAAATTATGCTTTCACCTTTGAGGGGTGGATTCCAACGTATGCACTGGCACCATTAGCCTTTTCACGCTGGATCCTTTCAATGTACACAACAAATTTCTTACGGTACACTTGGACCACTTTGCCTACTTGCTGGCCTTTGTAGTGACCACGAACAACCTGCAACAATGATGGTATTAAAGGGATTAAAACAGTTTCTTCAGGTTATATAAAAAATGCTTGTAATTTGTAATGACAGGAAAGCTAAATCTAATACTAGTTAACTAATTCCACTCCATTTGACAGACTAATTACTTAATTGTTCTTTTATTATCAAGTTGTCATAGCTACCAAGTAATAAGTAAATTCTAGTGTTAAGAAACACTGTATTCTAGATACATGAAACACTAAAGTGTAACTTCTTATGTTGTATATGGTTTTTCTCACAATTGGAAATCAAGACCAAAGCTTATATTTCTTTGGCTTTATAATTTATTGGCAGGTGTATTTTTAATTATGTATAAAAGAAAAACCACTGAAGTTGTGGCATTTAGCTAAATTTGTATGATTAAATATTTAAGAAATAACAAATATAAGTTATTACTTGTTTCATTGAATTATTTACTTGTCAGGCAAAACAATCAGAGCCAAATTTTGTACCATGGCACAGAGCGGTAAAGCCGAAGCTTCGACACACAAGAGAAAACCTCGAGCTTGTCGAGCCAAGGCAGCCACACCTGCAGTCTATGAATGGGTTATCGTCATCATTTTGTTTTGCATTGACTGAATATCAATTAAAGTTGAAAACTTGCACGATAAGACCATGAGTGAGATTTTGAGGTTATGCCAAACATTCGTTTGTATTCACATTTTATAAAAATGGACAAAGGGGCTTTTTTCACAAAAAGTTAAAGTAATGAAGACAATATAAATTCAACAAATATTTGTCAACGCATGTTACCTGAACTTCGTCGTCTTTACGGATAGGCATGGACTTCACGTTAAATTTCTGTCTTAATTCCTTTGACAGAGGAGACGACATAAGAACTCTTCTAATGTGTGAGGGTGCGCTGAAATGCCTTTTCCTGTTCTTCCTCCTCGAGGAGGTTACTTGCTTGTTGTACTTCATCCTGCCAGTTGCTGCTGGAAAGCAAAATACCACGTTTTATTTCACTGACTCAAAACATTAGGTTACTAGTCCCTGCGTGCAAAACGTCAAGTTGCCGCTTAGTTTATTTTGAACACTGATATTCAATTCTTGTAAAATAGTCATGTTTATCGAAGTGTAATTTATTTAAGAATAAATTTTATGTGATTTCAACAGTTATAAAGCAACGTAGCTGAGGATTTTTGAAGATTTAATAACGTACCCGACACAACACGGCAAAGAATCAAGTTAAGAAAGGCTCATAGATTACAAACGAAAATGGACGTGAAGTAATATTGCCAGTACAAAAACAAAGTTTTATTTAACATAGTTCTTAGTAATTGCATTTTTACTTTTTTTGATTAAATAATTACAAAAGTTATTTCATTTGAACTAAACGTTGCACTATAACAGAATAACTCAAATGAATTAATTAGTTACAGTTCTAAATGCAAATATTCAAAATTAAGTTCATACAAGATGCCTGTCAAAGATTTATAACAATCATTCTTTTTAATAACGTGATTTATATTATATAAAAGTGATACGATTTGAACTGATATTTATACTTAAGATTAAAAATATTTTTATAGATGTTTTTGCAAACATTTTATAGAATATAATATAATATTCTGGGACATTATTCACACATGGCCAAATCCCAAACTAAGCAGAGCTTGTGTTATGGAAAACAGATAACTGATATACTACATATAATAATACTTTTCTTTTGTAAATACATACATATGTAGATGATTGTACCCAGATCCAAGACAAACAGACATGTTCATGCACACAAATGTCCTGGGTGGGAATCGAACCCACAACCTGCGGGAAGAGAGGATTCGGAGAGAGATTCGTATCTTACCACTGCGCCAACCGATCATGTCAATAAATATAGAATAGAATAAAGATTTGTATAAAGATTTATATTTTATAAAGATTTTGGATTTATCTCAAATACATATTTTATAAAGTTATTTAAAATTATGTATTTTATCTGTAACGTAATGCCATGGTTGGTAATGTATAATGTTTTTTACTCCTAAAAAATTTATTATTTCATAGTTACTTTCTGTTTTTATTTCATGTTCAGGCAAGGAACAATTTCGAACTTCGGGTTGGAATGTAAACGTGAATAATTTGTAATTCTCTCAGATGTCAGATGGCGGGATTTACTAACAAAAGTTCTTAATAAAATTCTATTATTAGCTTTCAATCCAGCTGATCGAGGGAAATCTGTTCCTGTATACTATGAAGCTGTAAACCATCGAAAATGGTACCAGCACAGACCCCGACACGCCGAAAGTAGGCGACGGTAGACTTGTTGCTTTTGTTATGTTGTTTTTTCTACGATATCTAAATCTATAAAATAATTTCATTACTTATTTTTATATTGACTTCTTTTTCTTTGAGATCGAATTGGTTACGTTTATGAAACTTTGCTAGGGCGACCATGTAAATACGTATAAGTAAATACGTATGTCCGCTAGATTGTGACATGTAGCCTACATGGTTTCACTGTTTTTGAAGAGTTAAACAAGGTTAAGTCATGTACGGATTAAGCGTTTCTATATACGCGTAATCTAGGTATGTTGAATACTCGTACGATGAATACGCATACAAGGCACCTTATGCATTGCGGGATTATGTAAGATAGTCGAAACGCGTGTTCAAATTGTATCCTCGTTGCTGTAGATTCGGACTAGCGTTACTGTGTGTGCCTTGAGGTGTTATTCGATTCGGCAAGGCAATCGGGTTTTACAAAAATGTAAAACCCGATTGTCTTGCCTTCAAACAAAAATGAAATACCTTTTATAATTAATAAATAAATTTTTTAGATTAGAATCTATATCTATACATATAATAAAATCGTAACTGATCGGTATCTGTTCATGGAAAATAAATTAGCAAAACTATTACAGGGGGTATTTCCAATGCTATAGAACTCAAATAACGATTTTTAAAAAATTTAACTGTTTGTTTGTCGGTTATATTGTTCGCGCTAATCTCAGAAACGATTTAACCGATTTCGATGCGGTTTTTACCAATGTGTAGTAATTAGCTTCAATCGTTAGATTAAGTTTTTATTTCATCT
>DWLR01004456.1:0-12058 GCA_018246295.1 Papilio alexanor hazarajatica | reverse complement strand
CTTTTTATTTCATAATCTATAGAATTCGATTCCAACATAGTTTATTATTTATTTTGAAAAGTTTGTTGTAAAAAGCGGGGCGATAAAAGTACCCGAATATCCAAAACTGGCAAGCACGTGCGCGTAGATGATGGATATAGAAGAAACGAGAGAAGTGAGCCAGGATAGCGCTAAATAAAAATCCGTTATCTCTGCCTACCCCTCTGGGTTACAACCGTTAGTGATAAGTTTTTTAAATAAAAATCTTCCCCAGATGGCAGAGCACGTCAACGACATATTCCTAAACATCTAAGGAACTTGTCAGATGGTCGGTGTCGGAAAACTGACATTAATTGTCAGTGAAAAAAGCTTGAAGTAAATTCGGTTTCGGCTTCCTTTTTTCACAATTTAAGTAGCTTTTTCAATAAGAAATACAAGTTCTTTTCAAACGATGGTATCAACAAAGTCTGTTTTACCCGATAAGTACTCTGCAGGCCCCCATGGATTAGGTAATTTATATGATTTCAAAAATCTCAAATTTTTGTTTTTACTGCAATTAGTCATTTTATAGTACTTTTTAGGTGATCCTGAAGACAGATCATTAAGAAAAGTAGAAACAGAAGTATTAATACCCAAACTTATGAGAGAAAAAGCCAAAACTGAAAAATGTGTAAAAGAAGTTACAGATTTTAATCGCTGTTGCAAAGAGTCATCATTACTTATGGTTGTTAAATGTAGAGACGAGAATTCAGTTATGAAATCTTGTTTGGCTAGTTGGTACAACAATGACGATTTTAGAAAATTATGTACAGAAGAATATTTGCAAGAAAGAAGTGAATACAGGAGAACGGGAGTAAAGAAACCAATGAAGAGAATGTAGAGCTGAAGTTCTTTAATAGGTGTAAAAATAAATTTTAGCATTGTACAGTAGAATACACTAATTTTAATTGAAAGACCTGATATTATTTAAGTGTGAACTTAAATCAAATACAAATTTATACAATTTCATCATTTATTGCTACTGGAATGTTTCTTGACAATAACACTTCTCGTACACTATATTTACTCAAGTCTTTAGGCAACTGTAGTTCTCCTTTGTCAGGTTGAATCACTTCAACAATTAAAACTTCCTGCAAGATAAAATGTTTCATAATATTTATATTTTATATATTTGATAGCAATGTACCAACAAACACAAATTAATATTTTAGGAGGGCCCTAACTATATGTTTCATAATACCTTAAATTTCTTTTCATTACAAAAGTTCAGAACAATTCTGCATACAAGGAAATAGATGATATCGTTAATTGTCCAATGCTTTATGAGCAACAAGTAAATAAGTAGCATAGCATATGAAATAGTTTAAAATTCCTCAACTATCAGACTTTTTCTAATCTATAATGCCTTTAATGAAGGTTTAAATACAAAAATATATATTAAATTTAAGTTGGAATACTTGCAACATTAGTTTACCTTTAAAGAAAGGTTCAAAGACACATAAAAAAACATGGCTATAGACACCATAAATGAATACATTGTATATCCAGAGTGTGGTATTGAGAACTTACCTTTACAGTAGTTGATGCTACCCTATGGTGTCCAAATATTGAAATCCAGTCATATTCCTCACCATTATACTTTATTAGAACAATGAAGTCTGCATGGTTCACACTTGGGCTTTCTTTGTACAATACTACAAGAGAAGAAAAATAAACTAAGTGTTGTATCCAATGCATCCATCCATCTCAGCCTATGATTGTCCACTACTGAACATAGGACTCCCCCATTGATCACATCACACCAGTTATATAAAATAGTATAGCTTATAATAAAAAACAAGGTGAACCATATCTTTCTATGCTGTATGAGTTATTACAATCAGGAAAATATCACAACATTTCCGAATACTACTGACAATCTTGTTACCATTACTATGTATGAAATGACCTGAGAAAAATGTATATTGTCTCAAACTGCATTTTGCTAAAATTCTTAACATGACAAAGATCAACTGGACAGATGATGAATTGACATAATGTGCATATGCACAAATGCAAAAGAGGGTATTGTGCCATATGGGACTAGCAAAAAAAATCCTATGGTGTAAAAATATAATATAATCATATGATTATATTTTTACACCATAGGATTTTTTTTGCCAATCCCATATGGCACAATACCCTCTTTTAATTAAGGATCATATTATCAGGTTGTCAAGTATCAAATGGTGCAAAGTTCATGTTATTTGTTTCAATTCCAAAAAACCTCATTTAGACGCAGTATTTTGGCATAATTTCTTTTTCGCTTGAAAGGTACATCTTTTCATATTTATTATTATATAGCAGGACAGGCTGTCAAAATGATGTTTCAAGAGTTCATTGACTCCTGTGATTCAGGCTTCTATAGCAAAGGAATAAATAAGATACCTCTAAAATGGCAAAAGTGTAGTAATTTGGGTGCATAGTTTGATTAAAAAGTTTTTATTGGAAAAAAAAATCAAATTCATCTATGTGCATTTTTTGCTCCATTTCATACTTCACAACCTACAAGTTATGTGAGAAAAAACAAAGAGAATTGTTTTAAGATATAAGGCAGTTAACTACATTTAAGTATTGATGTATAAGTAACTTACGAAAGTCACCCCCAAACTTGATGCCTGGCTTTACTATGTAGCCTTTAGATCGAAAATAATGATAAACAACATATTTCTCTAAAAAATATTTATCACCCTCCTGAAACAGTGTCCAACATTTTTCTATATTCAAGACAGTATTTTCGTTATTTAAAATTTGCAAACAACCAAGTCCATATAATAAAAAAAAGCTCTCTTGTTTTGATAACATTAGCTTCTCTTGCATTTTTATCTTATTTACACAACATTTAGGTTTAAGATTCGCAAAATAATCATCATCTTCAGAGTCACTATTAGGCATAATAACTACTAAATCCTCTTTGTTGTAACTCTCCAGGGTGAACTTATCACAATTATCATCCTCCTCAGCGCTGTCATCACTAGATACTAAGTCTATCACATCTTTCTTTAAATATTTTTCACCCTCACTTATTATTTTAGCAGCTAGTTTATTCACATCTTTAAGAAATATGTCAGACTCCAAAGATGTTTTAGAGCTACCATACTTTTTGTACCAACACATTCTTTTAAGGAACTGTCTTTTTCTCATTACAATAGGCATGTTCTGTGATTCTTTTGGTTTAGATCTCGAAGAAGTTCCCTTACCAAAACATCCCATGTTGTACAATAAATTCATCTCATCAACAGATCTTACTTCAACACCAAACCCATTGTAATATCCATTGAATATGATTTGCATAGAACCGTCTAAAGGAAAACGCAATGACGGTTCGATTTCCATTTAAAAAGAAACATTCGTTCAATACTTTGACAGAATAATTTTGTTTATAGAGAAGTCGGTCAGACAAAGCAACTGGCCAGTTCCCAAAATTTATTTATAGAGAAATGTGTCACGGGTCCGAAAGCAAATTATGAATCTGTAATACAAAAAAAGTTGTGATCTAAAAATTGATTATGAAGCACGAAACAAAATTTCAGCACTATTGTCTCAGTGTTATTACAAAATTTTAAGAAAATATGGCACAAATACCATCAACAAATCCAGATGCTGACAGATTCAATCGTGAGTTAGACTAAATGCAATTTGCTGTTTTTAATCCCAGTAAAGGTTATGTTATATATGTATTAAACGACTAATAAAAATGACATACGTTGCTATTTGTAAATAAGCAATGCTGAAAATTTAGTTGAATTATGATCGTATTGATCATTTATTTAGGCGCGCAATTTCATTGCATTTCATAACGTATTAATATCATATTGTTTTTTGTACCAACATAGTGTATTCATCTGTCTTTTTACTACAGATAAAATATAAACCAAAAAACGTCCACAGATAAAGTTAGTAAGATTAACAGATTAAATATTGATGTTAGTCTACGTTTACGATTGTTGTTAGTCTTTGTCATTCTAAAATAATTTCCACTTTCTTAAATTAAGTACGATTCTGAAAATAAAAATAACCAATAGTTTGCTAGAAGTTTTTCATGTGTCTTGATTTTGTATTTTAAAATAAAATTGAATTACATTATAAAAGATTTTTTTTTATAATTTAACATTTCATACTTTTTGTCTTAAGTTGCAAGATTGTGTTTATTCCAATGTTGACAACCACTTCTGGAGTATATCTGTCTCTTTTGATTTCAGCGAAAAGAGTCTACATTAGAGAAGGTAAGATGACTTATCACTTCAATTTTAGCCAACTTCACGTAATATAGTCACAAGACCTCTCAGCTGAGTCTGCCTTGTTAATTTTTCTCTTTTCCAAAAATTGTTTCCAATAAAATAATTTTGCATTGCTATCAAGTTTTTTTCGGGCATTATTATAGCCAAAATGGCTAATATCAACGAAGAAAACGTTAGCAAACTTATCCCTACGCTGGGCGACGATAAAATCGGTAAGTATTTACATGTAAAAAAGGGAAACAGCAGAATAAAATTAAAATTAAGAATTCGAACCGTTACCATCTAATTTATTCCAATAAACAGATATGATTGCGGCCACCAGCGTTTTACAAATAAGAGCCAGTGAAATTCGTCAAACCCAGATCAACTGGCAGTCTTATTTGCAGTAAGTATTGATTTATTGTATAATTTTTTTCATGTTAGATCTCCTTGGAAATAATATATTTGTATTGTAATAAGGTCCCAGATGATCACTCAGCGTGATCATGATTATATAGTGAATTTGGATCAGCGTGGCCAGAAAGATTTGCCAGACCAAAATCCTGAAGCTTGTGCAGATGTCTTCCTCAATCTTATCACCCACATCTCTAAGGATAATACTATCCAGTACATTCTTGTACTCATTGATGATATTCTGTCTGTAAGTATAACCATATTATATTGATTTTTTTTGTTAGTTTACTATAAAAAATAATTTGTAACAGTAAATGTTATATTTTATGAATTATAGGAAGATAAGTCCAGGGTGAAGATTTTCCGAGAATCCAGGCATGGAAGTGTCTGGCAACCTTTCCTAAACCTGTTGAACCGTCAAGATGAATTTGTCCAGCATATGACGGCACGCATTATTGCCAAGCTTGCATGCTGGCACTCCAGTCTTATGGAAAAGAGTGACTTACATTTCTATCTGTCTTGGCTGAAGGACCAACTAAAAATGAATGTAAGCCTATTTTTAGTACTAATCTTTATAATTTTTGCATATCTGATTTCCTTGCATGGTTGAAATTATGGTTTATGAGATTCAAATATAACTTTTTGAACCAAAAATTACTAATGCTTGGCTGTCATTCAGTAACATTACATTAGAGAGTTTGATGTTATTTTCATGTTTTAGTGTTCATCTATTTACTTCTATCTTCATGAAAGTCTATTAATTTATGGGTTAAGGTAATCTTTACTAACACTGCAAACTGTTATTTTATTTTGTCACATTTTTTTTGTCAAATATTTTTGGGCTTGTTACGAATCAAGTCAAATACTTTTGTCTTGATAATTATTGAATCAGCCAAATGATTTAATTAGTAACTGTATAACTAAAAATGTGCATCCTTCTGATTTGCTTAATATGTTAACACATTGTGGACCGGCAGTTTTACGCTCAAGCTGTCTCATGTCACTGGCTATTATTTTGTAAATCAATGCAGAACTGAAATTATTAAACAACCTTCAATAAACTTTATTTACACATGATGAATTGAAATGAAATTTTGTACATATATTTTAGATAACTTTTAATATATATTTTTAGTATGATATGCTGTATAGCAATCATTCCCAAGGAGGGTTGGCGTCAGTCAGCCGGCCTGCCTTAAAACTATAGCCAAAACCAGTAACAGTATGAACTACAGTAGAGTCCAGGATATATGGAAGAGTAGTACATACCGTGCCGACCCTACGCAAGTGGGAAAGTGCGTTTTCCTTTTGAAGAGCATACTCTACACATTCTAATTGGATTAATTTCCAATCTATCACTCTCCGAAACACTACAATTTATTTCCAAATCACTTGGATAATGAGATAAGCCATCTGCGTATAATTAATGGAATAAATCTATGCTATCATGATCTGCTGTGGTTGAAATTTTTACAGAACTAAAATTGTTATAAAAATCTGAATATATAGTTTTTTTTTTTTTTATAATAAAAGGAACTTGTCTAAACACGATAAACAAAGGTTTTGCTCTGGGTTTCATAAATTGAAATTACTAATGCAAGTGCAGGCATGAGTTAACTCTTGACGGGTCAACAATGTGTTAATAATAAGTGTTGATAGTTATGCCCTCACTCCTAAGCAGTCAAAATGAGTTATGTATGATCTTTAAGGATAAAAGATGATGCTCTTTAAGGATAAAAGATTGTGAACATTTTATTATTATACCTTTTTAGTTTCTATTGCAAAACCTTTTTGTTTCTTCATAAATTTTAAGTTTCCATTTACTCATATTTATTTATATTCTGTGAAATATATTGATACAAGTTATATTTCTTTCATTCTTAATCATAAAATTGTATACTCAAATGTTTAAATAGAAAAAAATGTTTCTATGTTTTAACAAATGTTCACACCCATTTATAATTAAGGATGTAGGTATCTTTTACGTCTTATTATCTTATGAATTCAATTGGAGGGTTTGGCAATATTTTGCAGTTTTCTTTATAGTAATTAAATTTCATTTCACTTGAAACATTTTCTAATATTGCTTCTCTGAAATTGACTTTACATAAATAATTGTATTATCTTCCAGCCATAAACTGTATTTCTAGGTGTCATAGATGCCACTTCACTAAAAAACAATTCTGACTTTATGCTTTCAATTATTCATGGTATCAGATTAAAACTGGAAACATTTGCTTTTGTATTTGCTATCATAATCTTAACTGATACATGTTTATATTAGTGTGTGAAATTGTTATGTTTCCATGTATTAGGGCTACAACGATATATTTGGTTTAAATAAAATTGTTACATTTTTGAAGAGTTCTTATGTATATTTTATGTAAATTACATAGAAATGTTTATATAGAAATTGGACATACTTTTACAGTTTTTGAAAATGCTATTAGTTACACAGCACATGTCTATTTTATAGTAGAGAAAACATTAAATTGATTTCTGGACAGTGAGATTTTTCAAATATTGTAAAAGTTTTTTGCTACATAAGGAAATATGATGATAATGTGATATGATTAGTGTGGAAGGCACTTGTAACTAACAAATTGTACGCATCAGCATTTCAAAGGCATCGTTGGGGCAATGTGGACATGACTGAGTGACATTGTATCACTGAGAGGTTTGTTTTCTGGTAAGGCGGAGAAAGTGTCTGCCGAGTTAGAGCATGCTGAGCAGGTTATGTTGGCGCACGAGAAACAGCATTTCGCCGCGGATAAGCCCAAACACCACAAGGAAAGGGACCACGAGGCAGCCCACGAGAAGTATTCGAGTCTTTACAGCTCTTTCGATGAAGCAAAAACTCACGAGGATTTGTTGCCCGGTCTGCATAAGGTACTTCTTGTGTAGATGTATCAACACAAGATATGAATGTCTAAAGTCTATGTTTAACAATGAAACCAGTGATTAATTTATGTTATGAGTTACTAATTATTGTATTGAAATTAACCTAAACTGGACTAACATTTAATAACTGTTTATAGGATGCATGCTTATGTTTAATTTTCCATTAATTACCAAAATATTTTTTATATCGCTTCTTGCTTGATATTAGGTTTGTGTACTATTAATTTAATTAAGATTATATTACAAGAAAATTTGAAACTTAAGGTGAGTATATTATAATACAAGGTATGTTTGTTTTCTCTTTACTTTTAATACCTCTTAAACATTCTGTATTTAAGCATAACATGAAAATAGTTTTTGTATGTTCAGTAACTTAAATATGAATAATAAAATGTATATTAACTTTTTTAGTTTTAGTCACCCAAGTGGCAAAGTGATTAATAAAAAGTAAATCAACAAAATAAAATCAGTTTATATATTTTTTAATATAATTAAGAAATACTAATACTTATTAATAAAAGGTGTATGCACTATAATTTTTATTTCTTAAATATTTGAGAGGTTTAAATAAAATATTTAGTATTTTACTGTTTGTTTATTTGCTCTAGGATGTGACACTATATTAAAGATATGTTAAAATCATATTTATTAACTGTCATAATACAAAAAGGTTTTTTTTTAATATAAGCAATAAATACAAAAAATTATATAATTAGCATATTACGATCCATCTAGCCATTGTAATAATTGAACAGCTTTGTCACAGAATTAAGCCATTTTGTATTATGATAAATTATATTTTTCACCATTTATGTTATATGTATATTTTATATTTAAATATGTTTGTTATATGTTTATAATATTAGTATAAAGATAAAATTGAATGTAAATGTACTTCAAACTGCTTTAAAAGTTATTTTTTTTACTAAGTTAAATGATGTTATAACATGATAAAAACTTGTTCTAGTGTCGCTTGCTTTTACTAATTTAATTTACTTATGTTTCCTTTGGTTAACTGCAAATAACTTATTTATATTTAATATTATATTAAAATTCAAATTTTTATTATCAATTAATACTACACAGAGTATATATAATCAAAATTAGTTGGAGTCCCTTTAGGCAAGGTTCCGAAGATACTGGCAGCGTTCCCCCTTTGAATAGCTAGACTAATTCTTTGTCCGAGGTAGCTGCCAGCTCTTCGGTCTCCTGTGATGTCGACTAACCTTTTTGATATTACCTTAAAAAGCCTTATAGCGCTAGGACCCCACGGACCAAGGGTGTCGACACCGTATGGGACAAAATCATATTCGGAGCCTAGACCCCTGTATTTGCAAGTTTTAGTTTTTTCAGCAGCTTCACAAGCCGCACCAGCTCTGTTGTTGGTTCCATATAGATTGGAAGGGGCTAGCGTGTCTGAACAGGTTGCGTTCCATACCAGCACCCGGCCCATCTTCCATGGAATCAAACTCATACCATCCGGTCTCTTGCCATCGTCTCTTGCAATACTAATCGGCTCTAGACTTGGCACGTTGACGGTGGCAAGGGACCGGAGTATGATATCGTTAAGTGCGGCATGTCTCGAGAAGCGGCCTGCACTTTTTTGGCATGACAGTCCGTGATATCCTAGCTTATCGACATCAGTGGCACAGGGACATTTATGAGGAGCGCAGACCGGAACCTCAAGCCGTAGACAGGTTGCTATTCGGAGCGTGTCAGGCTCAAGAAATGTTCATGTATTTGATTCGTCAAATACATGAACATTTCTTGACTTCACGCCAGTAACCGGCCTCATGCGTACCCACAGCCAAAGCCTAGCACGCGCCGGACCTGTACTACAGCTCAAAAGATTGTCATAAGTCAATTTGCAGTTTATGTCGTCCCAGCTCCTCTGTGAATTATTGATTTACTTATTGTATTGTATTGTGAGATAAGTTTAATAGATAGTCTTTTACAATTTGAACTAATACTGTAATTGAAATGTGACTTACATTTTATAATATGACGATATTAATCTTATCAATGTTTTATGAAATGTTACATTAATGTAGACAAATATAATTTGTATTGTATTCAGAACAATGACTACATCCAATCGGTGGCGCGCTGTCTTCAGATGATGCTACGTGTGGATGAATACCGCTTTGCCTTCTTGTCTGTCGATGGCATATCTACTCTTCTGTCTATCCTCGCGTCCAGAGTTAATTTCCAGGTTTGAATATATTAAATAATTAATCACTTTATTTAGAAGACTATAGATTAAGAATGTTGACATTGCGTGTTAGTTGATTGTTACAAGAATGAACAATCAATGTCGTTAACAATCGACGATGTTGATCTCCAAGGATCCAGTCAAGATTATGAATGTCCACTGGACATGGCAACTCGATTGGAATAGCCATGCAATCGATTGGAATAGCTGATTCTGTTCCTGCCCCTACTAATGTTGTTGCAATTGCAAAACTGTATTCAGATATACATGCATACTGATATTTAGCTTTATCACAATTCCTAATTTTAATGTATAAATTGTTGTTTCTCCTAGGTGCAATACCAACTCGTATTCTGTCTGTGGGTGCTGACTTTCAATCCACTGTTGGCTGAGAAGATGAACAAATTTAATGCCATTCCGATTCTCGCTGACATTCTGAGCGACTCCGTCAAGGAGAAGGTCACCCGAATTGTCCTTGCTGTCTTCAGAAACCTTATTGAGAAACCCGAAGATCACCAGGTATGGCTTATCAAGCATCTTATTTAATGGAGCAGATAAGAAGTCTAGCTTCGTAATGGTTTAGGGGTTTGCAATTTTATCATTGCTAAATTACCCTAGTTATGTCAAAAAGTACATTACTATTCAAAAAAAATAATAGTTTCATACAAATACTGACCATGATGATAGAAATTATTACTAGTGGTTGTAAATACTTTTGATATTTTTACTTACTAATAAGCTATTTCGGAGGAGTTTTCACTTTTATTCTTCCTATATATTTCAGTTGCAGTTCGTCTGATATTGCGCATATTCATGTTTTTTTTTTCTCTCTAATGTTTCTTCTTTTCGTTTGAATATTCTCTCATTCTCCTAACATGTTGGGTCACGGACTTTATTTCTTTATTTTAAAATATTTTTTTTAACATTACACAGTGATCTGTAATTTTTATGTAATGTTAATATTAATATTATTTTTGTGTAATGTTAAAATTTTCATACTGTTATGTCCGTTTGCCCTCTTATCCTTTTATATAAATAAAAATGTTTAGTTATAGTCTAATCTTGTTGTAATGTTTTAGGTTGCTAAGGAGCACTGCATCGCCATGGTGCAGTGCAAGGTGCTGAAGCAGCTGTCCATCCTGGAGCAGAAGCGCTCCGACGACGAGGACATCATGAACGACGTGGACTTCCTCAACGAGCGCCTGCAGGCCTCCGTGCAGGACCTCAGCTCCTTCGACCAATACGCTACTGAAGTTAAGAGTGGCCGGTAAGCTAATGACTGTATATAATTTATACAACTTTATTGTGTTTTACACTAATGGATCGTATTTTGTTCTTCAAACCTTCAAGATTTTATATGAGTCTCTGGAGGCATTGGCCGAAACATAATTTTTTTCAACTATCCATCCCTCGGAAGCTAGAGTAAAATCTCAGTTTAGTCTTTAATTTATGTATGTACTATAAATTTTGTAACATTAGTTTTGTTTTCCAAAAGTTACTTTTTATATATATAATAAATTTCTGATTGTCACCATCCCACCTGATACGGCTTAAGTGATCAAAATATTATATAAAAGTCACAAAGCCGTTGGTGATTATTTGCACAGACTGGAATGGTCGCCGGTGCACAAGTCCGCCAAGTTCTGGCGCGAGAACGCGGCCCGCCTGAACGAGCGCGGGCAGGAGCTGCTGCGCACGCTGGTGCACCTGCTGGAGAAGAGCCGCGACCCCGTCGTGCTCGCCGTCGCCTGCTACGACGTCGGCGAGTACGTGCGGCACTACCCGCGCGGCAAGCAGTCAGTACCCCCACCTCGTATTACCGTAGCCTAACCTAACCTAACCTAACATAGAATAGATTAACCTTTTGAGTCGAAATTGTCATAAATTACAATTTACAAAATATCAAAGTTTTTAAAGTGCCACAAACATTTTTCTTGTCCACTATAAATAGTACTTGCATGAATAAAGTTTTTTGATAAAAAAAATCTCTTTATTCATAAGAAAAATATCTATAAAAATATCTAGAGATAGAAATGGTACTTAACCCTCGTTAATCAATTCAGAACTATTTAATTTTTTTTTTAATGAAATTAAACAATACAATTTAAATTACTAATTACAATTTAATAAAAGTGATTTTCTATAGACTAAGAAAATACTTTTGATTACAAGTGACACTGATTCTATTTACAAATGGTTAATTTGTCACTCTAAAACAGAGTTCCCCAAACTTTTTTGTGTCGTAGACCCCTTGCCATGTTTTTCCGTGTTGGGTAGACCCCCTACTTACCTG
>DWLR01004455.1:0-12060 GCA_018246295.1 Papilio alexanor hazarajatica | reverse complement strand
AAAAAAATCCAGTTAGGTTAAACCACGTTCACATCAGCTCAACGTATATTGTATATCTCATTACTTATGGATTATGAGAGAGACAGATTATAACATACAACAGTGCAACAGTTCTGACGTGATCACTGTCACTTCAATATGTAAGTACCACGTTACGTGTCATAAGCGTAAGCGTCTTCTATATACACGTCTTCTATGCTATTTTCTTTACATATATAAATTGGCGACACACCTCCGCTTTGCACGGATAGCAGGGAATATACGAAAATTTATTTCTTCTTTTGTAATCTCATACATTTATCTATATCTTTAAGAATCTGATGATTCTTATACACATGTATTACTTCGTCATATTTTATGGAAGAATGCGGCAAACGAGCAGGCTGGTCCACTTAGGTGACTGCTGCCTATAGTCATCTCCGACAAGCTACTGAGTTGCAGATGCGTTGCCTAGCTTTAATGAATAGATGAGACGATAAACATTAAAAAGGATATGTCCTTTTTTCTAATGCCCTCAAATCCACTTTCTTCCTTTTCCTTTTTCTTCTAATCTTTTTCTTATTGGTAAAGAGTGGGAAAGGGAAGAGAACTAGAATTGGGCGTTCGGCACCCGTATGTTATTAAAAACCGCTTAAGTTTTCGTGTTTACCGTATTCAGACAACTAATTGACTGTAGCCTATCAACGACAGAAACTATTGGATCTAGTTAGTCAAATTTTGCACAAAGCTTCTTTATACGATTAAGGCAAACACTAAAACGATTTTTGGACAACCCTAAGTGGGAGAGAGTGTTACAAAACAAATAAATTAAGTAATAGAACATAATAAATAAATTCAAGACAAAATACATTATTTAATTCATCCGCTTTAGCTTATACTTTGCGATGCTTATTATGAATCTTAACCGTATTTTTAAGACAATGGGCAGGAAGCTTTTTTTCCATACGGTGTTAGCAGTCAGTTATTGCTAAGATATTAGGCAGACTTATTTATAACACATAGAGCTATAATTTCTTCTTAATCTTTTCTAAACGTTTCTTCTTTCTTCTTACTTCTTGTTGTAGTTCAACCGCATCGAGTTAAGGCATCAGGAAATTCACGGGTATACGACATAACTCCTGTGAATTCTCCCAGTGCCAAGACCCGACATGGATACAGATATGTGCTTTGTCTTGAATCTTCTTTCTTCGTTTTAATCCAAACAAAATAGGCCGTATAATTTTTCCCTTCCCTTTCCCACTTGTCTCTCTCCCCCTTTTGTATCTACAGAAATGTTTAATAAGAAAATAAATACTGAACCGACACATGTATTAAAGTAGCAACTGTAGTATATATGTAATATACAGTTGCTACTTTAATATATATTTTAATATATACTTTACATACTTTAATATATATATGTAATAATTTTCATACTACATTTTTGTAAACTCATGTAGTTTACAAAAATGTAGTATGAGAATTATTATATTAATAGTTCGTAGTAAAAATATTTTAAACAATTAAGTCTTAAAGCATCAATGCAATTTTTCTTGCGTTATAAATATTACTTTCTTCTGATAAATACCAGGAGACCAGAAAAGTTATAGCAGAGCGCTGCTCTCCCTTATTGCATATTGCGATGTTATTTCTGAGTTATGATTGAACTTTATTTGGAAGCATTACTTGTTACTATGGAAAAACCAAATGTATGTGACATTTTATTTTTCCACCCATCCACACTTTACTTAATAGCAGTATGACCATTTCTAAAGGCACTTGTCATTCGATAGAAAAGGCTTAGTTCACAGAAGCCGCGACTAAACATACCAAATAATGTCACGCCTCGAATCGTTAATGGATGACGACGCGTTATTGAATTGAAACTACTTTTCCATTTGTCGAATAGTGTTTACTTTGAAACAAGCCCTTTTACAGTAATGAATTTCTTCCATTAGTGTATATTAGAATATAGAAAAGAAATCGTACTTCAAAATATATGAATAGACTGTCCCTTTGTCTGTCTGTCGCGTCTGTCTATCTAAATAACCTCAAGAACTAATGAACGAATTTTCATATTGTCACCGTTAGACAGCGAAAAAGGTATAATACATTAAGATTTTATTTAAATTGACTGAAATAAGACGACGCTTATTGAGGTAGACTATTACGTCTACCTCAATGGTTTGTACATTACGACAGAAAACAAAATTTTATCGTATATATTATATCGTACGGAGTCACCAAGAGTATAGAAATCATTGTCGTTAGTTTAAGGAAGATTTTTTTATTTATTAAATAAAATAATGTGGTATACATTCTTCATGTGTTTTTTTCATTTAAAAAAATGTAAAAGGTTTAAAATGCCTGCTGCTTAATAGAACCTATAAATTAAGAGACGATAGTAAATATAATTATTTACATATATAGTATATGTATAAACCATACACAGTTATTAAAAATAAAGCATAAAAGAGTAATGTTTGTAGTTAGTTACTATGGTAACGAATAGCGATAGGGTATTAAAACAACCCGGCATCAAATAATTGCAAGTCGAATTTATCGCCGTGTTTTTGTGTTGAAGTGAAATTTCCGATGGTTTGTTATTTGAAGGCTGTTTCAGTGACGTTAATATGTTATTTTTAGCGAATCGATTAAGCATACAGCTAATAGTTACGGAACAAATAATTGGAGTCTTAACCACGCCTACATAATAAATATAATATACCAAGGGAAAGCTAACGTAAAGGCGGAAAATCCATTAATCCTTCGTCGTATAAAAAGCTTTGAGCTTTTTACCAGCAGTTAAATCACGGATTGCGTGTTAGAAATCACGTAATATAATATAATCTACCCACCGCGAGGTTTTAGTGCCCCTCCCATAAGGGTGGGCCGTCCAAACTAGGCCACCCGGTCCGCAAATGGCTCTGTAGCCTTTGCTGTCAAAGGATTTTACGTTAAATCGGGGCAGTTTGTTATTCTTTCACACAATCATTTCGTAAAGGTGGAAAGTTAAATGATACAAATATACAAAGCATTAGCTTATGTAGTATACGTTTAAAACCCCATTATACATTATATTCTCACATTCTAGAGGCGTCGACAGAAATTACATTATCCATTTCCTGGCCCACCCTCAAGCTTTAACATATATGTTGCTATTCATCCAAAGTCCATCCATTTTGAATTGTCATTTCTGTTAGCAAGCCTCAATGCTGCCAATTTCTCAATTAAAAATTCCCTTGCAACATAAACCTTAACTGACTTGATAGTTATCATTTAATTTATACCCTGATGGTACAATTTTTTTTATACTTATTTATTCATTTCAACTAACAGTTTACAAATGAAATATAAATCAAAAAGGACAAAAAATGCTGTATAGAAAATGGGAAGCGATATTATTTTCAGACTCATAAACTACTCGTTATTTCCTCCCAACCACCCGTTACCCTAGGATTAATTAAATGAAATTACGCTCCCTGTATAATCACGTGACCGCCTCGATCACGTGACCCGTTATCTTTCAATCTGACCACAGTGAGGTATGGCATTATGAAATTTATTTTTGTCATAGCATTTTTATCGAAAATTATAGCTGTACACTTATTAAACATGTACATAAATATACATAATCGTAGATTTATAATCTACATATAGTGTTGTGTAATAATTAGGCACGTGTCACAAATGAGCCGTTCAGCGCACACATCGATTAATTCTAACTCGTTTTTTAAAATTCGCAACGCATAAATAGAGATATAGCTTTCATCTAACGATACCTATATAAAATTAATAAGAAAGAATAGCCAAAAAATAATCGTCACTACGGTAGAGTTAATCGATTTGGCAACTGAAAAATTACTTTTTCAGTTAAAGTTAAATTCAGTGCTTTTACAACAGAAATAGTTAGTTATTATATATTTTATTGATAGCTTTTACATAAAAACGAATGTTGACAGTTCTGTTATAATATATTATTTGTGATTAAATCATCAGCAATATTATAAATAATGTCTTCTTCATCAGCTGTATTGCAGCACCTGAGGATTTGTCATTTCGATTTGTTGTCAAGTTTTTATAGTAATCATGTTTAACAGCAGAAATGAATTTTAGCAGATCCATCATGTCTCTTAATTTTCCTTGCTCGCAGTTCTACCTTTAGGATATAAAATAAAGGCTGATCTATATTTTTTAAATCTGAGTCATTGAGCAAATCCACTGTCCAAAAATTTCATCTTAATCGACTCAGCTCTTATTTCCGTACGTTTCAATAAACGTTTCAAGAAACTTAAAGTTTTAATATTTCAGATAATCCAATAATTATTAATATAATTGCGTTACTGAAACGATTTACATTACAGTATGGAGTTAATCAAAATGGTTTCTGAAATAAATTACTTATTATTCAATGACCAAAAAAAATTTGCCGTTTAATGGTGTTAATCTTTATTATTCAGGGACGTTATTATAAATATAAAAAGTTATGACTATACCAAGTGCTTTGACACTTAAATTTAAGATTTTTCAGGTGTGCAGTGAACGGTCCAAATATCAAAAATCACAACCAATGTACTCGTAATGTACACCCAAGACATTGCCTTCGTTTAACGTTAAATTTAATTGAATAAGTATTAAACCTCTTTGGTTTTACCAAGGAGGTCGAACTGGCCACACACACGTAACGCCATATATTATGATAAGTGAAGTAGTGGAAAATTGCGAAAAAAAAGACGAGTGAGTGATGTTGCAAAATGTAACAAGTTTTAATTAAATGTGAAATAAAATGATCATTGTAAATACTGGATTTATAAACACCCGTAACTAAGAGTTTAGAATGCCAAACTAATGTTACACGTTCTGGCTTTGTCTCCCAAGTACGTACTAGATGTAGCCTAGCGTTTCCGAAGCTAGCTGTGTCATGGATTACATTTGCAGTCAGGAGAGTACCTGAGTAGTTTTTTTTCTTCGTCAAAAGCAACTCTATAGAAATGAAGAAAAGTAAATTGCGACTGTTCTTTCCGGCCAAGCATAGTTGAAAGATCTTTATTGATTAATTATGTTCATTATGATATTGCTATGGAAATTGATAACAAATAAATTCAAGTTCGATGTTACCAATCTCATGATACGGAACCTTGTAACTCACTAACTTGTTTATTCGTGCATCTGTCATAAATAAATAGTTAACCTTTACATAAAACACGGGCGTTATTTCATCGCGAGGAAGTTTTGTGACGCAGAGAGCAGATGCTCTTTAGTTCCTTTAATATATCTTTGGTCGTTGACATTTAATAAGCGAAGAGCCGAGAAGAACGATAAACTTATGGTAAGTGCTCTAGATATTCAATACAATACTAAAGTACTTCTTAATCATGATTCTTAAAATACAAGTTCTTGCATAAAAATATCTTTCTCAAGTAAGTGAGCTCTAGCTGTCACTTTGTAAATTGTAAAACAAAAAACTGCGTTTGCAATGGTCACCCTAAATTACATGTTCTTGTGAATGCCTTTTTGGAATGAGGGGGTAAAGAAAAAATCCCTTTTGTCCGAGAAAATCTCATGACGGTCATTTGCTCATCACGTCATTTTTTCTCCCCATAGCAATTGACGGCTATGGCCGAATTAAATTGAAAAGTTAGTATATTTCGTATAAATGCTGTCCCTTTTTTACTTATTAAGATGTGCACGAAGACTGTAGCCGAAACTCGGTCGGCTATAGCCGCCATTTGCGGTAACGTGTTAAATACAAAAATTCTATATCATTTAAAATATTTTGCACATTTTCAATTAAGAAATTTCAAGGTTTTATGTAGTTTTTATAGATTCATATTTTATATCAGCAAAGAACGATTATCTTTTCAAAGTCGCAATGCAATGCAACTGCAGCTCAGCAGAGGATGGTTATAAGAAGCTGTGATCTTATATATTTCCTTGATATAATCCTACAAAAACATATAATCTATCACAGGAATTTATCTCACGTGTAATTGCGGTAACATAATATTATGTAAATTAATTCACGTTCCGCAAATGTTTACAGAATTTACTTATGCAATTAAATAATGAATAAATATCAATAATCTTGTAAACACCACTTAGAGGTAGAACAATTTTATATAAAATACAATAATTGAATGTTATCCTTGAGACATATTAAAATGAATTTATCATTTAATGACCAATAATTTAGAGGCAAAAAACATAAAAGACTGGAATTTAATTTATTATTAATAACTTTTTCGTGCATAACACGTCTTTAAAACAAATAAACACCGAGGAATAAATGCTTCGCGTCAATAAAATGCAACGAATTCGTATTGATTGTTAATCGTTTTGACCCTGTTTAGCGTTAATTTATTAGACACTCACAAAAATGGCGGGAATTAAAAATCGAGGATCGTCCCAGAGCTGCCAATAATGAAATAAGAGTTATGTGATTTTTTTAATCAGTTTGTATAGGTAAAGTTGATTTTCATTACTCAATAATTTCGTCTTATATACATAAGAAAGAATAATGAAAAGGATCAATTATTAAGTAACCACTTGCGAAGTTAAAGCTACATAAATGTATGTGGAATACCGTATGTTTTTTGTTGGTACACAACGTACAAACGACTTGAGTAAAAACTACCACAGTGGGTTAAATATACTTTTTGCGGAAAAAAAATTAAATGGTTTTCATAAATAGACGGAATAATCCACGTGAAAGATTTAGTAAATATCCAAAGTTTTATTGAAATTGACGATTTGTTCCAAAAGAATTTGAAATTAATGGCTATGACATTAGAAAATAAAAAATGATGGCGTTAATACTTTAAACTGTTTCACTACCGTTGTACTAATTTGGTAGTTTTTTTTATGAATAAATGAAGAAAAAAAATAGGAATAATATTAAATATATAATATAATATTAACTGCAATATGTAAATAATTGTAACATTTGTTACCAGTATAAATATCAGTATCCGCCAGCCATCAGTCTCACCTGCGGCTTAGAATGTTTATTTATTGAGCCAATTATTACGACTCAAGGCGACGCGGTGAGATTTGAGACAGATCATTATATCAAAAGCTGTCTTTCTGCGTATCGGAAATAAGTGTAAACGTGAATTAAGTATTTTATTTATCTATCATCGTATTTTTAGATATTCAATTTTTTTTTACATTTTTTTACAATTTTTTTTACATGTTTTAATATTAGTATCACGAAATTATCTATTTGAAATTAATTTAACTTCAATACAAGTACTATCATCAATTAAGAGGCTAGATGGTCAAATGTCCATATTGGCCATGTTCTACTACTTATTTGGCCTTTTAATAGGACTTATCCGGAGGTATGTCCTAAAACTAGACCCATAAATGTAGATGAGTCATAAGCAGCATTTTAAGCACATTTTTACTTTTACTGTGCTATAGAAGGACTTATTTCGTTGGTTTATTGTCATCAAATAATTTGTAAATGATTTTAACTTATGAGATACTTTTGTACTCAAATTTTACTGAGCCGATTTCAAAATTCGTTCAGTCTTCTACGTGATATAAATATCTGAGTAATAACGCGTTAAAATGTGGATGCCTCAGCAAGGCAGTTTTTTTTACAACAAAAGTCATCAGCCACAAATACATAAGTTCGCAGTAATTCAATACTGTTATATCCATATCCTAATTTGGTCATTAATATTACTTAAACATTACAATATTAGACATTTATGGTTAACAATAATATTGTACCGCAGCAAGGCAACGTTTTGTTCACATTTATTTGAATCAACTGTCATTAAAATAAGGTTTACGACTACTGTGAAAGACATTTATGTTACAGGAATAAATATAACTTTATTCTGAATATAATGGTTTTGACAAAGGCATTATTTATAAGTTATTCGTGTAATCAAAATATTGCAATTGTAATCAAAGTATTGCCATTAGAAGGAAAATCGGAGAGAAAGATAATGATGATTTTTTTATAACAAAAACGAAGCCGACTTCATTTTTATATAATTTAATTTTTAAGTTATTTATAGCTACGGTAAGTCTCCTTACATATCCGTTAAATCCAAACAGAGCTTGCCTTAAATTTACCAATATGTAAATTTTCAATATTTCTTCAGTGCTCAAGGTTTAATTTCATTCAAAATTAAATGGGACCTAATTGCGAATGTCCTCTTTCCAAGAACGTTCTGAAGTAAAAAACATAAAAAAATCAAGCGTACCTTCACCTTTTTTTGAAGTCAGTTAAAAAAGAAAGAAAGATGTCATCAATCATTTAAAATTTAAGACTATTCACGCCACGTCAATCAATCTTAAAGACTTTTTTTAGCTAGTACTTTTGACCATGATATCCAGAAATTTTATAATGCATTGGATAGCATTTTTACTCTATGTTGTGGGATGAGAACTTTGAAGCCTAGCAATTAAAGAAAGTTGTTAGTCTCCAGATATTTGTGTTATATAATTAATCGCTTGAATATAGTGACTTCACAAATAACCGAAAGCTAATGTAAGTACAAATGAATGCGTTTCAAAATACAATCGCTTTAATGTTGACATGCATTGCGGGCTATAAATAAATCAAGAGTTAATCAGTAAGCGAAATAGCGAATAGTCGACTACCTTAGTCCATAAATTTATTAGGCTTAAAACATACTCTATAGTATTATGTAAGGGTGACTTTAAATTGAAAAAAAACATCACTAATTCTATAATAGATAACTCGATGTACCAGACCATGTTAGCTTTTGATTGTTTAAAATTAGCGTTTTAGCACAGTAAGCGTTGCTTTTCAGTGACAATCATCAGTGACCAGATATTAAAAGGTACTCGATTAGCATAATATATTTATTTTGTTTTATGATTTAATTTTTAACTTTTTTTCGTATCTTTATAAATCCTTTTAAGTAATTTTTAAGCGGTACTAAGCGAGGACCTTTAGTCATTCCGATACTGTTATATTTGTATATTTCCGTAATAGATGTCCATTTTTGTTTGTTCAATAAATTAATTAATGAACACTAACGAAGATTGGCACTTCTGTCGGAGCTAATATGCGTTACTTTGTAATAAATAGATGTGAAATATTTACTATTTTTCCGCTTTTAATTTGTAGCTTAATTGTGCAAGAAAATACAATAGGCAAGTAATAAGTAATAGTCTGCTTTCAATATCTACCTGTAGTCTTTTTGGCATCAATTTGATAGTAAAATGATAACACAGATTTTGGCAAGTTATACCTTAAAGTAAGAGCTTTCGACGGAAGCGACAGACAAACGAACGAAACGCCGATGTGTATATTTGAATATCAAAATGTATTTATGCATTTTTCTTTGTATGTAGGGTATGTACGGATGTAATTATTTTATTCTTATATGTAAATATGTATATATAACCTTTTTTTTAATAATTCTCCTCTTCATTTAGTGCACCCCTTTATCTCTTCTTTCATTAATGCGCGGTCGACTGACAGAGAATATCTATAGACATTAAGTTTGCCGTTTGTACACGTGTGCAATGAAGTTTCTAAATTACTCATAAAAACTGTATAACTTAACTTCCTCCAAAGACTGACAAAATTAATGTGAGCCTTGGCACTAACTATGTAAAGCGCTGGACGTTCCAAATTCTTGGCAATTTAAGTTTGACGCAATACATCTCGTGAACGGACATACGAACGAATCAGTTCACGTATATTACCTTATACGGTCCGTATGTCGTTGCTACATATATTAAGAGTTTCCAGGCCACATAAAAGGTTCGTATTAGAAAATGAGTCTGTATTTCGTCATAATTTTATTTAAAATACACTAAAAACTATTACTAGACTTTTTTTTTTAAATCAATGTAATTTTTAAAATGAAATGTAATATCTTCGAACCGTTCCGAAACTTGTCGATGCCTATACACCGAAATAGCTGAATTTGAGTTAAGCCGTTTAATTTATTGCATAATAATAGAGAAAATCAGTAACAGTTCATCTAGTTGAAGCGGGAGTGGAAAAGCCTATCAACTTCAACAAGGAAGAACGTTATCGTCCTTTCTCGACTCCTTTGGCATGATTATGAGAAATTTTTAATCATTATTTTGCCTTAAACAGTAATCTACAAGAATATGTAGTCTATCAACTTATATTTGGGTAACGAAATGTCCTTCATTCTTATCACTCCATCAATTCCTTCTTTACTTCAGTTACCTTATTATTACAGTTATTGTGGCTTCATCTTTTGGTATCTTGTTTAAATAAAAGGTATGCACGCGAGATATAGACTACGCTTTCTGTTCGACCAGTTTTTGTCGGTCCTACCTCAACGGCGGGCCTGTTTCTCAGGGCCTGACCATCGACAACTTAAAAATTGTATACTTAAAGTTTTTTTTTTTAATTAACGCAGGACAAATAATTATTAAAACTAGCGTATTTTTTTAATGCATGTAACACATTTAAATTCTAGTCTATAGATCTCGATAGTATTATTAATTGTAGATTCAAATAGAGATGAACGAAAAAAACATAGTTAAAAATGAAGCGAGTAAACCGTTTCACTGACTAGTTAGTATCTGGTTATATCCACAATCAATTATCAAGCTGTGACCATTTTAGGTCTAGTAAACACTGTTTACTACTACAAAATCCTAAACAGGTAGGAAGAAAAACATAACTCTATCGATTCTATTTGGTAGAATAATGACGAACTGCGGTATCGCGTCCTTGTAAAGCTTAAAAAGAAAACGACAAAAGTTCTTATGCGTAATAATATATTTCACTTACCTCGTAACACTACTGCCGAATCATCTCAACATTTTAGATGGCTCTAAAAAGAGTTATCTGAAAACAAACAAAAAAAAACTTTATTAATAACTAGCTGTTAAAAAGTTTATTAATAACGGCCTCGGCGATGAATTCAGTATTGAACGATAAAAACAACAATACAGCCTATAACTTATGAATAAATGTAGCTTTCTAACTATTAATCAATAGTTAAAATGGGATAAGTAATATTACAGTTCACGTATTAAGAACAAACAAGAACACTCGGCTTTAAAACACAAGCAAAATCAAAACGTCATTTAAAACCAGATGCAAAACTAAAGTTTCTCTGAGTTAATCTATTTTTTTCTGCGTTTCTTTGTAATCAGCTTATAGCTTATAGTTATTGTCATCCTCTATTGTCTCAAATATGAGAGGAATCATGCCTATCGCCCTATACCCTATATAAACAGGAATGTAAAAAATATATTTTTGAAAACAGCACAGAAAACATTTACTTATTTATATATTTTGCATCATTAAATTTAAAAGCAATGGCATAATAGTATGGTAGTATAGACTAAAATTATGTTACATACGCTTTATTTAATCTTAAGTGTATTATGCAAAAAGATTATTTCCATGTCGTTATGTTGTCTAATAACATATAAAACCTGGTATTTTATGCAATATTAAATTAATAGTTTCGTTAAACGACTTCTTGTGTATATTTAGTTTAAAATTTAATAAGCTATATTAAATACGGTAATTTAATACATGTTTACTATCTGTCTTTCCGTAAATTACTTACATAGTCATTCAAACACATGTAACACACAAAGTCACATGTAAGTACTTCTTTACATATGTAGCATAGGTACATTAAATATGCTTTTAATAAAATAGTACATCAAATATGGGTTTTCATATATAATTTTACTTTATTAATCTAGCCACAGACATACATACACATTCATCATATATCTATCGAAGTAACGTACCTAATCTTTTAACATAAATAATGACGTTAATTTGATTTTAAAATTTAAACTCTTGACCAATGACTGATTACATTTTTGATTATTTTACGCTTATCTCCTCCAGGAACAGTATTAGATATTTATTTTATGACTAGCTGTTGCCCGCGACTTCGTCTTCGCATGAAAAACGTTCGAAATCGTACATTTTTCCAGAATAAAAGCCTAAGTGATGTTCCAGACTAATTTATCTCTGTGCCAAATTTCGTCCAGATCTGTTTAGCTGATGTGGAGTTACCTGGTGACAAACGTTCATCCAAACATTCGCATTTATAATATAATTTCTTTTACCCACCTTTT
>DWLR01004454.1:0-12062 GCA_018246295.1 Papilio alexanor hazarajatica | reverse complement strand
CTCACACAGGAGCAACAGTAAAGGGTCGCAATTAATGAGGTATACGTTTCACTCTTTCATACGTCTTAACATTCTTCACAAATGTACGAGAGTAAGTATACTAAGTCTAAAGGTAAGCCTAGATCTAGATAATTAAGTTGTGAAGTAAAAGGAAACTAAAAGCGTACCTTCATGAACTCCACACTGGATTCTAGAGGGTTATCAAACCTGAATAACAGCAGAAAGTTTTCCTCCATGGGTAGTAATTGAGCCAGCTGTAAAAAGAAAGGTGAATGTGATTTTGATAGTAATAATAAAATCTATATTGTTTCTTATTCTATATTGTTTATTGAGAAATTTTTTATCCTTTATCGTCTGGCAAACATCGAAGCTAGAGAATTTTTTGTTGCGAAAGTGTGAGGCAGTGTTAGGAAGGGTCGTCCTTGGCGATCATACACCGACCAGATTTTGATCAGGGTTTATTAAATTAATGATATACTTCCCCAGAGTGTCAGTGTTTTTTTTAATTAACTATTAATTGTTTACCTCTCGTATATCAATCTTGCCGTCCTGATTATCATCGTAGGCTTCCATGAAACAGGCTTTCAGCTCCACAAGCATCGAGTCCGATACAGCCTAAAAAATAAAAAAGATTAATATTTATAAGAAAAAAGTGTATATATATATATAACGACGATTATACGTTTACATATTGACTATTATTTTGTTCATCGTGCTTAATTTAATGTATTTCGTAAGAAAGCGGGGATTGCAATTTTAAATATATTTCGTGTTGTTAAATATTAATGACTTGCTGATAGAAATCATAAATTTGTATTCGAATAATATATTGATATTATTCTACAATTTATTTCTACCTTTCATTTTTTTTTTGGATTATATAGTATTTTTTTTTGGATATGGCTGGGAACTGTTAATTTGAATAATGTGTTAATTTAATTTGAATCTGTATTATTACAATTTACTAAGAGATATAATTAGTGACTGAAATGGTTTCAAACATAATGCTATTACATGATTCTATCAAAGATTTGGGATGTTTTCGAGAAGATACATAGACATCTCATGACTATGGTTATTCTTTTTTTAATTTAATAAATAATAAAATGCGTTCGTAAGGTATTGCTAAAAAGAAAATGTATGTTTTCTATTACGTAGATTTATGCAACGAATATTTAATAATTTACCGCTTCAAACATCAATGTTTACGAAACAAAACAGCCACGGTTCGTTGTTTTTTCATTTGTTTTTAATATCCACATCATGTGTTATTTTTAGTTTTTTTTAGCGCGCAGCATTTTGTAACAAAAGAAGTTGATGCCCTTCTTCACACTCTGTTGTCTTTTATTTTATCTTGAAAATGAAAAAAAAAAAAAAAATTGTAACGCATTTAACTTTTTCACTACTGTTTGAAATCTGGACTTTTATGCGTTTATATAAATTTAAAACTGCCTATTTAATAATATGGACGTAAATCTTCAGTCTTTTCAAATCTTGAAACCCGAGAACGTTGCGAAAGTCATAACATAACGGAATATTTCTGAGAAAGCCGTCAGCTTCTCAAATTTTACATTTCATCTCAAATTAAAATACCTCGTTCTTGAATAACAAAGGAATTTAATACCTATTTAATTTTCAATTAAGTTTTGTTCAAAATGAGTAGTCATCATACAAACAGGTGATATAAGTTAAAAGTGTCTTTAAATATCTAATAATAGATAATATTTATTGCCCGATTGACATTAGGCTAATGTATATCATGGGCATGCATGTCCGTTCCATTGTAACCTCCCGTAGCCTAAGTCAGGGGTCCGCAACCTTTTGAGTCGGAAGAGTCAAAAATTACAATTTACAAAATTTCAAAGTTTTTAAAGAGCCGCAAAAAATTTCCTTGCCAAAAATAAATACTATGTGCATAAGTAAAGTTTTTTTGATAAAAAAATAATCTATTTATTCATAAGAAATATATCTATAAAAATATCTAGAGATAGAAATGGTGCATAATCCTCGTTAATCGATTCAGAACGATTTTTAAATGTTTTTTTTTTATGAAATAAATAATATTTGCGTACGGAACTAAAGAGCCGCAGCTTCACATCCAAAGAGCCGCATGTGGCTCGCAAGCCGTAGGTTGCCGATCCCTGGCCTAATCAGCTTGATCGATGTTGAAGAGTGAGGTGTCATTCGATTTGTCTTCTTCCCCGGATCTATTACATTTTTTTTTAATTATCTATTGCTTGTTATAAGAAATATTTTACTGGAATTAAAACTAAACAACTTGATAAGCTTTCGCGTCTCATATAATGTCTAGCATCATCTATTAGAATAAAATTATACTGTTAAGGCCTTACAAAATAATCATAAAACAAATTTCGATGAACCACGAGTCAGATTGTCGTATTGTATGTAAGAGATTCCATAAAGAAATTAAGGGGCGTAAGTCTATTGATCATATTTGATACGATTAAGAAGCATAACAACAATCTGTATGTTTTAGTTGCAAATTTATTGTTGTTAGACCTCACACCTACAAAAGGATTAAAGTAAAAGCCCAGAGAGTCGAAGAAACTTGTGTATATTCAGAATCAATATTATGTATACATTGTCAAGGCTCCAGAAATTTAATTATATTCTGGGACGTTATTCACACATTGCTATCTGCTGACAAACTAAGCTGAGCTTGTATTATGGAAACCACATAACTGATATACTACATATTACTAATTTTCTTTTGTAAATATATACTTATATAGATAATTACACCCAAACGCAAGACAAACCAGACATGTTCATGCACACAAATGTTTGTCCTGGATGGGAATCGCACCCACGACTTGCGGCGTGAAAAGCAAGCATCTTACCAACAGCGCCAATCGGTCCGTCAATTTGTTTTAATATAAATTTGTAACAAAAATTTGTATAAGATTTAAAAAATATGTACTCAACGAGTAAACAGTTGAAGCCACTGGTACAGATCATAAATATGTATACGCACAATGCTTCATTAAATTATGTCTACATTACAAATTTCTTGAGCCTTGACAATGTATACTACATATTATTTCTCCTGCCTGTACCAACCATAAATAGCCCACCTGCAACACAATCGAAAATTCCATTCTAAATTAGGTCCCTCGAAAATTAAAATTAAGCCAAGATAGTCAAGAAACGAAAGAAGTTTAGAAAGAACAAGTTAGTTTATATGATAAGAGTTTCGAACTGGAAAGTTTTGATCAAACGTTAATAATATGTAAATTTCGAACGGAAAATCCGACGTTGGTGTTCTGAATTCTCAGAATACAGAAGGGCTAAACTTTACTCGACAAGAGAGTTTAGATCATCAGAATGTTAATGTCAGCGCAGAACTTTTATGTATAATTTTGTAAGTTTATTATATACAATTTTGCTTGGTGAAATATAATTTTATCCGCCGTCTTTTGACATCGCAATCGAAATAACAGTACGGTTATTATAACAGATACAAGCGTAGCAAAACGTACAATTCTAGTTAGTAATAGTCTGCATAACAAAACGTCCAATTAGATTACAAATTAAAACAATTTTGACCTAAATTTTTTTTTGGCTTGGCGAGTAAAATATTCTCGAATGATGGCCACTATATTAGTTCTTTTTTATTTAAATAATATTTATATAATAAGGGGGCAAACGAGCAACGGGTCGCTTAACATTAAGTGAAACAACGCGTGAACATCCGCAACACCAGAGGAACTGCAGATATGTTGCCGGTCATTAAGGAAAAGTACAATCTCTTCTCACCAATACGACTTAGGGGCCTTCACCCTAAGTCGTATTGGTTTGGACATACAGATCATTCCACAACGTGGCTGTGCGAGACAGGAGGTTCCGCGAAAACCGAAAATCACTCTTTTGGGCGACTCGTTGCTCGTTTGCCAACCATCGAAGTGGTGGGGATGGTGATGTGGTGGAACTGGAGCTCTGGCGTGTTGTGCGGTAAAGAAACCCAGCGGAAGGAATTAAAGCACGGAAGAAAGGAACTATATAAGTAAAATAAAAATCTTTGTATGTATGTCTGTATAGATTCACGTTATTGTAAAGTGTTTATGTTTGTTTAAAGTGTTTATATTCATATATGGATTAAAATTGATAAGTTACTTAATATCGAAATACTTCAAATAAATTTATAACTTCAATGAGCTTAACGTGTTAACGTAACTACGTTGCGAGATAAGTTTTTTACATAAGCATAAATAAGGTTAACTGTGTCGTGATAAATGGCACTGCGCCAAGCTTCCACCGACTGTGGCTGTGATCAGTGGCAATAACAATTTGACTTGATTGAACGAGCCTCTATTGTTATACGAGAGGGCTACGTGATGCATCGAACTATTATTCAGCGTACCCGATGATTGGTTCCAATGCTGAATCAATGGATGTAAAATATATTCAACCTTAATGTACATATATTTATATTATAATAATATAAGAAAGTCAAATGTTTTGTTTGTTTGAATGCGCTTATCTCAGGAACTACCAAATAATGAAGCGAAAATATTAATGGGACAAGATTATACCTTTTTTAATGATTTCTTTTACCATTCTATCTAAACGTAAAAGCTTGTGCTAGGACATGGAACGCGACAATAGTCGAATGGCCGGCGGGATTCGAACCCACAAGATCACCATCGATTCCTCAGTCCCTGCCCTAAACCATTACGCTATTGGCATTTTTATAGGATTTTTATATTTTTTTATAGAATAAGGGAGGCAAACGAGCAGTGGGTCGCCTAACATTAAGTGAACCGACGCCCAATGGACATCCGCAACACCAGAGGAACTGCAGATGCGATGCCTGCCTTTAAGGAGGAAGTACACTCTCTTCTTGAAGGCCCCTAAGTCGTATATGTATGTAATTTTTTTGCATTTACTAGCACAGTAATTAATCCAGGTTACAGGCTTTTTATCACTACGCTACGTCCCTTGGGAGCTGACGATGAATACAACTATTACCCGAACGTCGAACCCACGACCTGCGGCGCGAGAGGCAAGTGTCTTGCCACTGCGCCATCCGGTCAGTCATCACGCGGATACTTAACATCACGCTGCAATCCGTGGAGACTAGGAGAAAGAAAAATAACCCTATACGAGAAGGATGTAATAGTACAATATGGACAGGGTACATCCATGTAGTTTATTTATTTAATATATTACGGGTAATACATTTAGTATCTTTGTTGCATAAATGGGCGTCTTAACCGGTAAAGAACCACGATCTCACAGTAGCAGGCGTGAAGTAGACGTATGTATGTATTTTATACGTTTGCCTTTTGTCTGATGACATGTCGGAGATCCCTTCCCGTCTCCTGCCATGTCCTCATTTTCTTATACGTGTCTAAACCTTCCTCTATCCAAAAAGACTGACAAAACGTCACAACGTCACGGTTTCCAGAGACGGTGAAAAAAAAAAACAAAGTTATCGATCATCCCATTATAAATATATTTGGCATTTTAGCGCCTTTAATTACGGGAATTGGTCTTGTAATTTAATTCAGTTGTATTAGACGTATTAAGGCATTCTCTTACAGTCAACCCAGAGTGTGGTAAGAAACTGTGTGCAGGTCTCCATCAACAAAAATGAACATAGAAATATAAGATTTTTCGTTTAAGTGATATGTGCTAACTTTAAATAGAAAGTCACATTGGTATATGTTGCGTGAAATTGGACGCTCGCCAGTCGAGGCGGACCGTTTTGGTGTGCGGCCGAACCTATGCGATAAATTTGCCAGCGAATAGAATTAAGCTCAAAATCTTGTTTGTGACCACAGATGTAGAAAATAGAAAGCTATTAACTTAACAAACTAACTTATAAGAAAAAGTCAATTAAAAAAAAAACTTTACTGTAATTTAACCAAGACAGATTTAAAGCATAAAATTCCATAAAAGGAAAATCCCTTAGTATTAGGAAAATTCCTTTGAAAATTAAACACTTTTAAACGTGGAACGTTGAAGTCTCATGTCTTTTCGCTGAGTCGGAAATTCATAAATTCCAAATGCAAATGTTATGAAATATTTTGTCTGTACAAATGTTTTTAAAAATGTAAGATATTTTCACATGCATAAAACGCTGAAGTAACGTTTATGGTTTAGCTTTTAGCGTATTATTGTAACTTTTAAAGAGTAAAAATCTATGTATTTTTATCTACTTACACTATAATATTATATAGCGAAAGGGTTTGTTTGATAATCTCAGGATTTATGAATCATATTTGAATAATTGATTTTGCATTAAAAAGTCTAATTATTAAGAAAGGTTATAAACTATTTAACATCACGCTATGACATTTAAGGGGTCTTGACAAAAAGGAAAAGAACGAAATAATAAATTTAATCATTTCAATAAAACAGCGCGGCGGGTGACACCGAGGGGCGCAACGCAAACAATAATTGTTTAGTCAGTGCTTTTAGAAGAATATTGAATTAAGAAATGATATATAAAAATCTAATTCCAGACAATTGTAGGACGTGTTTGCTCGTTTGCCACCCAAAGAGGTTTTTTTAAACATCAGAACTTTAAAAATATATATTTTAAAGTAACAAGGAGCCACGTAGACAATTCGATTATTTATATTGATGACCTCCTGTAGAAGAATGTTTGTGCACGAACGAGAAGCGTCCGATATTTCTGTTGCTAAGACGCACTTAAAGTTATTTATTGTGTTTGCGACGCTCGAATACTGTGGATGTCTTAGCCGCAATAGGATTATATGTCACCGACAAGATGCGAACTTCGTCAGTTTATAGTTTAACTAGCGACTATATTATAAACTGACGACAAATTTTGAATCTTATTTTTTATCTTGACAAACATATTTTTAATATATAGATTTGTCCAAGCTAACGTTTGTACATCACCTGTATTAACTATTTATCATCAGTTTTAAATCAAAGTTTAACACAAGTAACAAACAAATATCAGTTCACAATTTGACTTATTCGATCAGTTGACAATTTACCGATAGCTTATAATGTCGCTAGAAGTTCATAATCCGACTATGACTTAGGGTCGATGAAGAATTTTTTTTTTTTACAAATATTGAATAATTTTTGTTAAATGGGAGTCTGGTCTTTGATGAATGACAGACCTTAATTTTTCATACTACAGTCAGTTCATAAAATTTTTAAAATCAAGATTAAACATTTTATTATTTATTGACTACAGATAAACAAACACTCTCTTAATAGAGTACGCAGTAAACAACTGAAAATATTCGTATTGATAGGGTTGCCAAATTTCATGTCTTAATATGTAAGTACGAAATAGATTTTAATGAAAATCGGAATTAACTTTTACTTTACCTTTTGAAATTGTGTTAAATCTTCAAAAGATACTCGAATCTTAGGAGGAAGACAACGTGACAAAATTTCTAATATGAATGATATAGCATTCTATCTCCATTATCTTCTCTCTCTCTCTCTATTTCTATTCCAACATTATAGAGAAAATATTGGATAATCCCAAAAACGACTAAAGCAATTTCGACAAATCTTTCACCAAAAGAAAGTTTTTTCCACTATCAAGAGAAATGCTGGGACGAGTATCTAATAAATTATATAATGCTGTAAATGTTTCGTTATCTTTTATTTTGTCGTAAATAAAAAAAATCGGTTTTGACAACCCTTGGCTTAGTTAGCGTGGGCGTGTTTATTCTGTTTGCGAATTTGTGTATGATTCACTCGTTCCAGTTGGCTCCATACATTAGATGATTGTTTACTTTGCGGAGTTACAGTGAATTCAAAATAATATTTTCTCTTCAAACGGACGGACAAAAGGATTTTATATATTTCTTGTTATTCAATAAGAACATGATTCAGTAAGATTACGTTAGAATTATAGTCGAACTTCACAACTAATGACAAGTAAATTTTTATAGTGTAGATAAAATGAAAAGAAGAAATAGAAGTAAAATAATTAAATTTAAGTTTTTATTTAGTATATAGTATGTCAAAGAAATTCTACACCGCGTGATCAATTTGATGATTTTTTTTGTATGTTCGATTCGGTAGAGATTCACACTTGTACCCAGTAGATGGCGGTGCCACCGTTAATATCAATATCTATGTGAAATCTTCGACTATCTTCAAATAAACTTGAAGTAATCAAACACAATACCCTCATTTCTCTCGATTACGATGATTACGACGATTATCAAAACGTGGTCAATATTTAGTAATAGGAGTCGAAATTTATTCTAAGCTACGAGTGTTTGTTCTGTTCCGATCGACGAACCGACGACGAGTTTAGGTGCTTAGTATGTATGTAAATTTGTAATGTGTTGACAAAGTATAGCTATATTAATATGACTTGGTATGTTGCTTATATTGGCTGGAAGCCAAACGCTCGGTTACTCTAGGCGGTACTAAAGCACACACGGCAATGTCAGGACAAATTACGTGAAAACATACTTTTACAAGTTCCGCCGCCATTCGAGGTATGAATGCATAGAGAATCTTTATGTTTATTTGTTCTTTAAATTGTAGAACATCTATTAACATTCGATAAAACAGAAAACTTACAGATGCTTTTCTAGACATTAAGTGACAAAGAAGGCGGTGATAAGTTTTCTTTAGATATATTTATCTCTTCTTGCGTTTCTGCTTACCCCAGTCTGCATGTCAGTTTGAGTTTCAATAGTTTATTTAACTATAGAAGACGTTATCATATAGACTATATTATTGAGAAAACAGAGTAATTAAGGGAAGCTCTTAAGCTTAACTTTTAAATAAGTTTAGTTTTATTGCCTTGTCGATTATCTAAATTGTATAAAACTGTTAATTGTTTGTTAAGGATAATCTATAAAAGAAAGCGTCAAATACTACAATCTTATATAATCACACATTATTAAATTTGTATTCATTGAAATCTTACTTTAAAAATGTATTTTAAAGTTGTTGTAAGTTAATGTTAAGGGTCAATTTAAGATGGTTTTTCGTGAGAGCTTTTGGCTCTAATTGAGACAAACGATGACAGTTTATTTACTGGATGAAAATACTCCGTGTAAGGTTTCTTTTATTATTTATCTATACGAATGAAATAATAATAAGTAGCTGTAGTCAGCGGCTTCGCATGCATTCGTTTCTTATTTTCCTTACCGAAAATTTTGTAGCTTTCGTAAATTATTCTCGTGCATATTAACTTAGAATTATATTTTAGGTGAATAATGTGAAAAGTTGTTAATATCAATTAATAAATAGCCAGACTTTTAAGACGCCACAAAGTTATTATGCATTGACAAGAGATGGCACTACAAAAATTAGTATCATTTTTTTTTGGTGAAAATTCCCGTTTTTGCGGGACAGACGCAAATAGATAAATTTAAAAATAAAAACCTTCTTAATACAAAATGTTAGAGTCTTTTTAGAGATAGACGAAAAAATATAATATACGAGAATTGTTCGATTTACATTAAAAGATAATTCCCTTATGTCTTTTTTTGTCTTGTTTATACTAGAATTACCCAACGCACGAGTTACGTAACGTGATTGCGGACAAAACATCTACAGTATTCGAACAATAAATAACTTTAAGTGGGAATGTTTCTAGCCGCTGTAATTGCGCCGAATAGCCGCCGAGAATAAGCGTGGACATCGTGATTTTAAAAGGTCAATAATGTCAAATATTACATTTCAAAAGAAAATACATTAATTTAATTTCAAGTTATTCTTTTAGATTTAGATTATACATATATGAATTACATGTCAATTTAGGTAAACATTTGAATTTTGATTTGAAAAATATTAAATTTGATGTGTAAATGTCTCTTGAAATTGATTTGAAAAATTCGGACTTTTAGCAAATCAATTTCAAATTTTACAAAATCATGAAATTGTTTCATAATTGTCCAAATTTGAAGCAAATATCGTTACTACGAGTACAAGTATTACAGTATTGTTACAGTTTGGTGCCACAATAACCAAGATCCAACAACATTATTTTTAATGTTCAGTTTTTTTTTTTTTGAAGACGACCCCACTCAAAAGGAATTCGACTAAGGGAACAGGCTTATCCCATTTCGCGGCACAAAGATCGCTTAAAATATAAATTCCTTCCCAAAAGGCTGGGCAGTGGGCGGCAGTGATTGCTTATCTGGGCGATTCATTGCTCGTCTGCCTCCATCATAAAAAATATAAAACTTTAATTTTCTAAGACTATGAAATTAAAAATAATAAAGTCGTAAAATCTAATTGCAATCGAAACTTGCAAAAGTTTGCAAGACCGAATCCAAAATGGCTGTCTTCTCTAATTACGTATTATGTTATTCAGTTTCATAGTACAGATTTAAACTAGAACTTCATCGTTTCACTTTTCGCAGTAAAATTCCATTGCGTGTTCTGGAACATTAAACTCGATATTGTCAAATATAACTATTATGAAATCACTTGTTTTAATCTTCGTAGTGACAATTTATGTTTAAAAACTAACGATAGTTTTTTTTTTGTGGCTTAACGATTTTAAGTAAAAAATCTTTGCCATAGTTGAGAGATATAATTGTGAATGATTAGTTCAGTTTACAGCTGACAGTTTATAATATGCCTGGTACGATTATAAACTAATGAATTTCACAATCGGTTCGTGTCGGTGACATACATACAACAGTTGTTATGAAAGGTAGCAATTCCCTGAATAGATATTTGTTTTATTGTTTAGCGCGTTAGTCATTGATATTTAATCCCCTTATCACTGTTATCAGTACTTGGTTCGTATATATGAGAGTATGAAAATGTCATATTATCGCTCGAGATTGTTCGCGGGACGACCGTTAAATCTTGTGACTAAAAATAAAAAATTACGGTGAGTATTTTCACAAAGTTATTCACTTTTTCTTTTCTTCGTTTTTTTATTCCTTCAACAAACAAACAATCAATTAAAAAACAATCTTTCTATATTTTTGACAGAGATAAGAGAGTAAGACAGGTTTCAACGGTACCAAAACACTGTTATTGGTTATATATAATAATATATACTCAAATATCGTTCTACATAACGCAATCAATTTTTCAAAAGTAAATTATCCTCACCAGAATTCCCAGTATTTTTATTTGATTTTTTTATTTGAGGGCAACGTCACCTAGTTAAAAAATAATAAAACTAGGGTTTGTGTTTTAAGTATATGCCTGAGTTTAAAAAATTAGAAAGAAATATAACGACATTTTATCTTTTTTTGTCCTGATGTAACGAAATATGATTTTGAGCGAATTGAACGTGTCGTGTGCTCAAAATTTCATTCATTTGTCTAACAATTATTATTTTGCGGATCAAAATATTTTTTTTTCTCTGTACAGATGAAGTTTTTGTTGCTCTGTACCGTAGTCGCATTCCTAGCAGCAGGATCTACACCTGCAATCGTCAAATCTCCCACATCCCGGGCCAGCCTGTACTATGGGTATGTTACCCCTGGGGACAGATTACTAAGCAGGTATATTTACTTTTATAGTTACTTATATAAATAGCGAGAAGTAAATACAATTTCGCATATAATCATTGTGATTTAGACAAGAATGTGTAGGGATATTGTTGAGAATAAATTAAACCACTATGATATTAATCCCTTTATTTTATAATAAATAGTACAACGTTGTTTTGTGGTACGTGCTATAGGAATGTCAGCCATTGCCAGAGAGAGAGAAAAAACAGTGTCACGTTTGGATATTGAATTGACGGATGGGTTTTTGGCCACGTTTGTGTTTACACTCCAACAGATGTGTCACGTAGGGATAGAAATCTGAGAAGAGATACTCAGATGACGGTTGATAGAAATGCGTGGAAGAAGGTTACGCACCAACCGTGCTCAAAATGGAAAAGGTGTGGGTATAGGGCAGGAGAATAATAAATAAATATGATTTTATTGTTGATTAAAATTAAAATAAATTAAGATACATTCATCGAACATGTTGAAAGGATGAATGAAGAAGGTAACAAGACAATTTTATTTTGCTAAACGCCCCGGAAGAACATATATACATCGATCAAATTAGCGACATACTAAAGAAAGGCTGTGTAAGGAGATATGTCGATGTAACAGGGA
>DWLR01004453.1:0-12064 GCA_018246295.1 Papilio alexanor hazarajatica | reverse complement strand
ATCCCTTCATTATTGTGTCGGTTGAGCAAAGTAACACAGCAGTCGACGCGTGTTTGCAAGTTCGATTCACTCAATTCTTGAGGTACACATAGTTCAAGATTTTTTACTATTTTGTATTCATAAGTGCAAGGCTAATGGGCGAGTGTACGATCGTCGACAACGCGACACTAGGGGCCTCTCCCCTATATTTGCACTAAACCTGCTCCCGACATAAACTTGTATTGAAAGTTACCGGAGCTTATTTCTTGCAAATATTAAATAAAAAATACTTATGCACTGTCTAATTACATATTGTCATATTTTGAGATATTGAAATTATTTTTTTTAGAATTTTTGTTATTTTTGAGGTATTGGATTTCTTTAACGGATTAATGTATTTTATCGCGTTTATTTTATGTAGCATCGTGGAATCAACATCAACGGCAAATATGTCACCCACCTACGTTTTGCCGATAACATTATAATTATGGCGAACACCCTGGAGAAACTTAGTTTAATGCTCAATGACTTCAATATAGCCTCCGAACGAGTGGGTCTTAAAATGAACATGGATAAGACGAAAGTTATGTTGAACATCCATGTTCCCGCTAAAATATCAATCAACTCGGATGAGCAGCGTTTGTGAAGTTGCGAGATATCCTCCTGTCCCAACATCTACCGCGGTGTCTTAAGACGAAAGTCTTTGAACAGTGTGTGATGTCAGTGATGACACAACACTGACACGTGGCCCTCACTACGAGTGCCATCACATAGCTCAGGGTCATTCAAAGGGAAATAGACAACGTCTTCCTGCGAGTCGCGTCAGAAATGATCCGCAGCCGAACCCAAACAACCGAAATTTTCCGAAGAATTGCAAACTTTAAGTGGAAGTGCGTCTGAAATATTACTTGCAGAACCAGTGGCTGATAAGGCCGGACACGTTTCCTCCTTCCACTCCTTTATATATGTCGTCATGTCGCAGTCACCTTTCACGCAGTTCATCCATCTTTTCATAGGCCAACCCCTACCAACATATCCTTCCACATTCATATCTAACAATATTTATTTAATGTATTTTGGACAATTTAAAAATAGTTTACGTTTGGCTGGATTCTACTAAAATTTTGTAACACCACATGAATTGCCGAGCTTTGCCAATCCACACTGGCCATGTCGGGCCAGAGCCAAGCCATGCTGCGCCTCCCCAGTACCTATTATACACTAGCGCCTTAGCGGCTTATATTATCAACTAAGCTTACATGTAAAATACAGGCCATCAATAAAAATAGTTGTAATGCCATGTATAATTGTCAAGAAGCTATTTTGGAATTAGATGATCAAATCTTAAAAATCTCTGCTTAGCCTTGTCATAAATGTAATAAAAATGCTAAAATATTTATAAAAGTACTTTATATTGCCTTGCGTTATAATTTAGTAGAAATTTCACTTTTTGTCTTATTTAAAGTTTTCACAATTTGTAAAACTCTGTATATTCCAGTTGTATATAATTTTGTTTTATACTTCTTAAACTATTGAAATATGAACGTACACAAATATAACGTAATGATGCACTTTTCATGTTGCTAGAGTAATTATAGTCGTAATTAAGATGAAGGTAAAATGAGAGTTGGATATATTGTCCATGGTCTAGCCGTAAACAACAAATGACTGCAGTCAATCAATTCAGTAAAACGGCTTAAACCTCCGCAGGCTCGTATTTAAATGAGTATCTATCAAATCAAAAAACAATGAGAAATATATTTGTTCTCGAAAGAGTATTTTGAATAAAAATTATGATAATACTCAATAAAATCGGTGTCAAAGGGAATTTGTATAGTTAGGATATTGGGGTCAGATTGTTGACTTACCTTCTTAAAAATGGTTACTTGTAGGTATCCAAAGAAATCTAATACCATAAAAAATAGACGACCATGTTAACACCTGCTTGAATCACAAGGACTGAAGTATAAATGCCGATTTTTATTAAGAAAAATACTAAAACTCGTTACACAAGAAGGTAGGTATATATCAAATTAGTTAAATCTTAGTTTTTTTCGTCACATCGACGTTTCGACGTTTCGATGGTGGCATACGAGGAAATAGAAATCAGTTGCAGATGCGTAGTCTAACTTTAATGAACAAAGGAGAGGATAAACAGAAAAAAGACTATTTCTTTTCCTATCCATCCTCTCCCCCGTCAAATTCTCTTTTCCTTTCCATTTTTTTCTGCTTAGAAAAAACAACCTCTTCTTAGAGGACTAGAATTAGACCTCATTCTAATTATCTTCCATCTTTCTTGTAGAAGGGGCGCAAACTAACAAAGCAAAACTTTCGCGATCCTGGTTGAAATATTCATAACGACGTTAAAATAGATTTTTATTAATATTATTCGAATATTAAAAACTTCAAGTAAAAAAAATGTTATGCAAAAATATTCACAGATAATCGGTCCTCAAAGCGTGGCATCAAACGCTAATTTAACGCGTACGGAAATGGTAACCACAAAAAATTACAACTGGTAGTTCTATAATCTTAGCCCAGATTATAATAGATTAACCACTGAGATAAAGAGCTGGCGTTTTGAATTAATAAATTTCGTTTGGGATCATAAACTGATTCACATTATGATCTTCAGAGCTCTTAACCATAAATTTATTCATCGTTCCGCACTTTTTCATTGTTTAAGTAAAATATCTCATACGCCTACGTCTGCATATAATGAACGGCGTCGTTATCACACGCTAAATAATATAATAATATTATTAGTCTAGTTATTATGGGCAGTTGGTGTACTTAACAATAATTAGTTTAAGAGAATGTACAAGAGATGCTTTGAAAAATATGTTAATATTCTCTATATTACTACGTTTTAATTCATTAGAACATTATTATTAAATCATATCATATACTTATATAAAGAAATAACGTCACTTATGTAATTATATCAAAGGACAGAGAATGTGCGGAGGGAGTAATCACTTATACATATTCAGGTCTCGTTACTTCAATTCTAGCAGGCTGGGGGCGAGAGGCGTAGTAGTGATTCCGGGAAAGAGAATAAAAAATCCATGTAATTTAGTTATCTAGTTATTAATCTATTTTTGAAATTAATTAATTAAAATTAATTAGTTGCTGCGTGACGCCTCCGGAGGCTGTATTCTGACAACGGTTTTTTTATGCCTAACCATCCACCATTGTAAGACCTCTTGTTCCTTACATATATATAATTATTTCAATACTGAAACTTCGCAGAATTTGTTATTAAATCTAAGATCGAAGTGCTTCTGTTTGGCTCAAGGCTTTACATTATTTTAGAAGTGATTACTTGATGATTTATGAGTAAGTAGCAGATTTCTTTGGTTGGTTTGTTGTACTTCAACTTTTTTTAAAACAAGTAACCACATCTGCGTGTTTTATTTAATGGCGATAATATCTTCATTCAAGTAGGTATATACCGTTGCTTTAGTAATTATATGTTGCCTTATCTACGTCAAGTTGTGGCGTAAATCAGCAGAGGACCCAGGGTATTATATGTTGGATATTAATAATTTAAAAAATTTAAAAAGGTAATTTTAATACATACAAGAAATGCATATATTAAAATTACCAATAACAATGCTCCTTGCTACTGATAATAAAGCTTGACTCGAGATCGACATGTCTCCGTGGAATTTCCACCCGTGCAATTCGCCGACAATCATGTTTCTTTGCTACGAATTGCGCCCCGAACAGCTGTTACAATAACATATGAGAAAATATAGCATTGAATTTTTAATAAAATGAATTTAGGAACAAAATGCAAATAAAAGATAGTTAGCCACGGTAGACAATTTTTCTATGTGCAAAATATTATAACTTCGCATCACCGTCACGCTAACAGTATATTATAAGGCGCCAGATAATGCTGTACTGTGACCATTTTATACTTACAGTTTAACGATTCTTTGTTTGTAACGCATTCCAGTGTTCCATAGGCAGATACACAAATAAAAAATATAGCCGAGGCAACTCGCTAAGAGATTTCTCTTAGTGAAAAGAAATTTAAAATCGTTTTAGTAGCTTTTTATCTTCTTTGGAACAAATAAACAATCAAATAGTTTGTCTTCATAATATTAACTATGAATAATCATTTCAAGAAAAATTTATTACTTTAATTTTTTCTTATTTATTTTATTTTTATTACATAATTTATTTTCTGTATTTATTTTTGCACTTCTCTCACCTTACGGTGTAATTGGTAGCGTAATGTAAAATGAAAACAACTATTTTACGAAGTTCGTCGGATTTCCTTGAAAAACTTCTTATTGGGTAAGTAACTAAATCCACACTTTCATCTCCATTCTAATATTAAGGTTGAAAATAATTCTGTTTGTCTACGAAACAACAGATAAGAAATTGCTGATGATTTTATTTAGACATTGAAGAACGACACAGACTTATATTTCAGACAAAAATATAACTTTAAGGGGATGGTTAGCTTGCACAGCGAATTCAGTTCAGTTAACAAGTTCAAGGTATAAAAAAAATACAATATGTTTTCGCGCATTTAAAAATCATTATGCGATTTAACAATTAACTGCATATTTAATTTAACTAGTAAATTTAAGCTGAAAAGATAAGATCAGAAATATTCTCATTATAAATGATACGCTCCTATAAAACTTTTTATACCGTTTTGGGTAACAACTTATTACTCTTTTTATGTTAATCACTTGATACAATATAATTACAGACCGTTGAATAAGTATCTACCTATACGAACAAACGAATGCAGGTAGACGAATACTCAGCTCCACTTGAAGGAAATTAAAAATTAAACAATCAAATTTTACAGCGTAACAAAATCGGATCGGATCGGCGCGTTTACTAACCGACAATAAACCGAAGTAGAAACAGTAAAAAAACACTATGATTGTTTCGTCATAAACGACTGGTATTGGCCTGAATGTTAGCCGGCGGATGCGACAGACGCCGAAAAAATACTATATATATATGACTGATCGGTTGGCGCAGTGGCAAGATACTTGCCTTTCGCGCCGCAGGTCGTGGGTTCGATTCCCACACAGGACAAACGTTTGTGTGCATGAACATGTCTGTTTGTCTTGTGTCTGGATGTAAAGACCACCGGAGGATGGGCAGCAGCGTCCTTTTCTTAGTACGGTGGAACATACTGCGATCACCAACCCGCCTGCCAAGCGTGGCGATTATGGCACTTTTCCCCCCAATGATGCAATCAATGGGGGAGGCCTATGTCCAGCAGTGGACTATCATAGGCTGAGGTGGTGTTTTATATGTATATAGGTATATATATATATAATATATCTATATGTGTGTGTGTGTGTTTTTTTATAGAGGGAAGAACTGCACTTCCGCACCATCAGACGATTACGCAGGTTGCATCCGTTGATACCGTGCGGAAAGCACTAGCGATTCTAGCGTGCGTTTACCCGATACACCGATTCCACCTTTCGCCTATTCGTCTTATATATATATTTATATGTGTGCGCGTGTGTGTGTGTGTGAAAGGTTTTAGTCAAGTTTCTATCTTAGCAATGGGAGTAAACTATAATTAGGAGTTAGTGATCAGAAGTTTATTGTATAAGATGTACATACGTCATACATGTAACCATATATATTATACACATGTAATTATTCAAAATATTTGAACTTATATAATACATCATCAAATTTATAGATTTCGTTATAGGAATAACCTTATCAAAACGTGAAATTATGATACAGTATGTAATATTAAATCAATCATGCAACTAATTGGAGTAATAAAGCACCGAGGAAGATGTGTCCAAAAGGGAACTTATTAATTTTATTGTCAAGTGAATACAATATTTACAGTGAGTACAGTATTTGTCATTTAATTAAATATCACTAATATGTGAGGATTACAGTAGGTCAAATGGCCTTTCGGAACAACTTACGAGAATAATGAATGTTGTTTTTATATAAAATCCAACTAATCAGTGGGATCAACATGTCTGAAGAAATAATACAACTTTATAATCAATGTTTAGTTAAAGGTTCCAAGTATAAGTATGTTATAACGGTACATTTAAGAACATACATATATTTCATCTTATAAGTAAAAGTACGAGTATGCAAGGCTATTTGTCTTCGACGCCTCTAAAAGCCATTAGCGTATTGTTGCGATGCAAAACAATAATTTATTGACGCACAATGTACCGATCGCGAGGCTCGGAACGTGAAAACGAAAAAAGCTCGTACGACCAAAAAGAGATTAACAGTGAAATGAAGTGTTAATTGTGTGGAAACATTGAAAAATGATCAACATATGTTATATAAATAGTCATAAATAATGTCTCGAAATTCAGTTTAAATAATAATAAGTGCAAGAGCAGAACAAAAATTAAAAATCAACATGTTATTAATTTCGTGTCCGGTTGAGGTGTGAGATGAAATCACAACGGAAACCATTGAGTCGAAAAAGCTTATAAATATTTTTGTTATCTCTAATTTCTCTAATATCAGGTATATTATCGTAGTATCGTTTTAACGATTAAAATAATAGTTAAAGAAATATTACTTTAATTAAATCTGTATCAATTTAGGTAGTTCTTTTTTCGGTTTTTCATTTTATTTAACAAGAACGGTCCAATGATTCGATCGATTGGTTCATTTTTTTTTAAAGTAACTAGAGGTTATAGAAAGAAATGTCGTTTTAATATTTTATTGTATTTTGACTTCGTTCCATTTAATTTTCAATAAATATCACTAAATAATTAAGTTGTTTTTCAAATCTGAAAATCGATCGAATCTCTACTATATTTTGCAATGTAGAAAACTACGTTTAATCGACAAGTAAAGTCGTTTACTTATGTCATAAAAAAATCATCAAATCTGTAAAAAAAATATTATGCCACTCTATGGTTTGCTCAAGCCCAAGTTCAATCCCAAAGCAGCGTTTGACTTACGAGGCGGTTCTGAATAACTGCCGGCCACTCATTACATTCTCCATCGCTATTTGCATAACTATTGGAATCGAACCCGGGACCCAGTCGTGTGTGTTTAGAGTCTGATGTATGGACTGCGAGCGCTAAATGAATTCGCAGCCCGATGCCATTGCTTTGTGTTACGATTGAGGCAAATCTTTTGACATATTTAACTTGCACAATACTGTATCAATAAGATGGTTTTTAAATTGCTTATTCTTTTAATTTAATCCACCTTTATTCGATTGTTGGTGACGTCAACTGGTCTTGCAAATGAACAATGGGAGCATGACTGGGAGTCTTCTTTTAATATTGTTAAAAAGAATGGATTTAAATGTACCTAATTACATGAAACATATGAATAAAATAAATATTTTATACCCCTAATATGATAATATTCATTGAAGACGTAAATCGTCTTAATTTTTTCTTTTTATAAAATGTTGATAAACCAAAGTTTTGGCATGTTTAACTTATAATTCCAAGTCATTATGCGCAGAATCAAGTTAAATAAATTACACTTAGGACAATTTGAAATGGATACATATGACTACGAAGTCACATTTTAGTTCATACTAAAAACACTGATTATTGATTGTAAAATAAAGACGTACTGTTTCTATTTATTTAACATGTCTAATTTGTTTTAAACTAATTTAATAATGAAACGTTCGCTGAGCTTACGCCTTTACAGGCATTAAAAAAACGCGTTCGATCACATGTTGGCTTTAAAATAAAAGTGGATTATTGTTTCAGTTTTTACTCTCTGTCAAAACTGACACTGTCCACTTATAAAGTTACAAGTGGTGACCGGTTTTATTTTGACCGGTTCGTATTTTTATTTACGCACCCACTTAAAACCTTATAGCAGGGATATAAGTTTTATAATAGCATGTTTTCAGTACCAGCAAGAGGTGACCGCAACGAATCCTTTTGATTTATTATGCTGCACAATAAAGCCAAGGTTTGTACTACGGTCGAGTTCAGCTATTATACGCCATTATAAATTTTATGTTTCGAGACATAAGGTGGTAATATTTTTGACGAGGACTCAATAGCGTAGTAAAATCGGAATTCTGCTAAAGCACTATAGTTTTTAATGTTTGTTGTTGAAATTTTCTGGTAATACTATTTTATAACGTGAATGTTTTTTTTCTTCTTTTTATTACTAAAATACAAATGTACATTAAGTGAAACAATAAAATTCAAACAGTTTCTGTTTTATATTTATCTATAAACGAAAAACATGATCTTATGATTAGATTCCTTCTAAGTAAAGAAGTTATGAAAGAACACTTAAAACTGATATCTATAGATAAGTAAATGCGTATCTGCACCCGACATATAAGTCTGTCTCACCCCCTGCTGTGTAAATTAAGACGCCCAGCCAACCCGAGCAATGTTCTACTGCGGTTTTACCTGATGCAACAATGTCTATTACGACTTGTCACATTTCAAATGAAATTTATGATCAAGGAATGTTGAGCTGTCTTGTCAAGTGTTAAGGATAAGAAAAGACTATGTTTCTTATCCAGAGAAAAGATTTAATTGTTCGTTCCGATTTATCTCAGAATCTAAGTGAACCGATTCAAAAATTTCCTTCTCCAATGGAAAGCTATCAGCGAGTACCCGGGCGCAGCTGGGTCGCATGGGTATTTACTACCGTATAACCCTTTGAGGTGAATAAAGGTCTAAGACATTTTAAGTCTATTATCATCTCATCAGACTTTATTAAAACCTACGCGATATGCAGTGAACTGTGAATTTTAACAAAATCGTCTTGGAGTCATTCTTAGTATGTTTTGTCAAAATAAGTTACGAGTTAAACACTAAAGTGGTAAATATTTATTCAAAATCTACAAAGCATATAAGCGTACGTAAGCGTATGTGATGTACCCGAGAACGATAAGTTAAACGAGTTGAGTCCTTTAATTGATAACAAATAAATTACAGAAAAAGGGGATTAATTAAAGTTTACTAAAGTAATATCAATAATCATAGTCATCATAAATAATTATACATAGTGTAATCCAAAGTAATATATGGAAATCATTACTCCTATCTAATTAGTTTTACCTAGTGTTGAAAGTAGCAAATGCAGACATGTTATACCGTAAAAACTCTGTTTTACATCACTCTTATTTGTATTGAAGGTTATATATGAAGGATTATAAAAAAGTATTGAATTTATAGTACATATAGGTCTTGGGGTCGTTTCGCAGAAGAGACGACTTTTGTAGGTTCCCCAAAAAATTACATGATTTATTCCAGCTTAATTGCTATCCATTGCCGTGACAATATTATAATTGTTGCCTAAAAAGCTTAGATTAAGGCTGATAACAGTTGCTACCTCTTTCTACCAATTATATCTTTCAGATTACAAGACGTTAAAACTCATACATGGACATATACGTACTCATGATAATATAATAAGTATTGAACAAACCAATCCGATCATCATTTAAACATACATATACATCTTTTCGAAATGACACTTTTATCAGGACGAATCAACATCAAAAGAAGGCACAGACACTTATGGATACGTAATGTCATATTCGGTCCTAACACAACAGTTTACCCTATTATTGAATTGAGAACGATTTTTTATTATAACAAGCTACTGCGAGTTAGACAAGAACACAAACGCGCCGATCGACGTTTTCCAAACACTTGACATGAAAAAATAATTAGAATCTCCAGACAGCGGCATCTTATTTTTGAGTAGCAGAAAAAAAGACAATGCACGGAAAAATACAGCACCCAATAGTCCTTCAATAAAACTTGTAGGATTTCGTCTTTATTTGAAAATTAAAAGGTAACATTTCTCGGAAGAGCTGGGATGGTTTTCTCACGGGGCAGTAAATAAATACATGCTCTCGGATTTGATAGAGTAACCACTAATAAATCGTTGATTACAGGGCAAGCGCCGTCGGGCTGTAAAACTATATTATATATTTTATGACCGAAATAAATAAGCCTTCACATAGTACGTCGAACTTAACGAATTATTTTGTTCCACGAATTTAGTATTGATACTTGTACGTTACATAGTTTGAAACAAACATTGTACATGTATAAACCATCTTTAATTACATATAAAAACAGTTATATTAAAAATAATAAGCTGGGAAATGCCCGCAAATTATCTCCATGAATTATTTTTACAGAATAAATAATGAATAGTGAATTTATTTAATTACAATTTATCATGTATTTAGTGAAAGGGCATTTATCAGTCGAATTTGGCTTTTCTGTTATGGTAATAAGTAAAGTAAATTATATGTAAATATTTCACCTACATATATTATTAAAACCTATGTTACCTATATTAATATATACATTTGTAGAGGCTGTCAGTATTTTCAGTTATTTTAGTTTTTTTTGATAACAGTGCAACTATTTATTATATATATACTATTTATTATATTTTTAAAATTAAAACAGATAGGCTAATAAAAATCTGACTGTTTACTTATTCATTTATTTGACTGAAAGACATTGGTTATGTCAAATAATTTAATTTGATCTTAATCACTATAAGAAAATCATTGAGCTTTTAAGTGGAATCGAATGAAACGAAATATGTCAGAATTTAATTGAAGACAAGAAAAATGTTGTCATAACCGTTAAACTATAAAGGGATGGTTAAATGTGAAAACATTTTAAGTTGTCCGGAGTCATTTTACATCAGACCTTATTGGGATCAAGTTATCTGCTATCGCCGCCATGTATAGTTCGTAAGATAAAAATATTTTATCGTGGTTACTTTTAGAAAGAACCGGCATTCGAACTGATCTTCATATTTATAGCCCGATCGTCTAATCATAGTATATACATGTTACGGTCAAAGAAATAAATGCAGGCATTTATGATGATGTCTGGGTTTTATATATCAAAATTTCGGTCCGGTTTGGCAATACCAAATTAGGAGTATTGACGTGTTTTTTTTTATACATAAAATATTTACGGTCATTTACCTTTTGCTTGTTCTTTCCGAATTCTGCTTGTTCTTTCTGCGAATCCGGTTTCAAGAGAACGGAAGAAAGCAAAATGGCGATCGCCCATGTATTGGAAAGAGGGAAAGGTGAAAGTGTCTTTATGAACTATATCATAGAAGTCATAGATTGAATAGACTTGTGTGGTGAGTATAACTACTGTCCATAAGTAAATATTCAACACCCAGGCATTATTATAGATGACTAACTATATCAGTATGACCGTAACGTACACTACACAAGAGAAGCCTTGACAACTTTAATAATTATTTTTGCGCGAGACAAATTATAGTACCATTTAAAGAAATTCGGTTTTTTCCTATTTTTGGTGACTATTTCTTTCTCTTTATAGATTAAACATATAAAGGTAGTTATCAAAACTGCTTGCATTTGTCAGGACATCTTTAATAAACTGTCAATTTAAATGTGTGGGATTTTATTTAATTCTTCTACATCCATGACTTCATAAAAGACTTCGTCTGAATTGTGCTTGTCAACTAGTATTTAAAAATTCAATGAGTCCGATTGACTATAGGTATCCCTATGACATTCGGTTCATCCTTTTCGGCTCTAGGAGACTACAATGAAACGCACATACATACATACCTCTTCTCATACATCTCCATTTTCATACAAACAAACACTCGCTAATAACATTAACCTTCTATGTCGGTCAAAAATAGAAGCTATTTTGGAATAAAAGAATATAAAGTGCGAGTGAGACTGGCATACTGGCCATTTTAAAACAAAAATGAAATCAAACTATCTGATGCACCAAAACTAACCCCACATTATGTAAACTATTAAAATGGTAACCGCAAGGGATTGTTTTTGTTTAGCGAAGGGATTTACTATTTGATGGTTGGATTTTTGATTACTTGCATTCGTAAATTTAAACATTTTAATCTGAAAATTTTAATCAAATTAAATGCTTTTTTTTAATATTCTGCTAAGATTATTCAGATTTGTGTTTCTCACTGAAATAAAAGATGTATAAGTTTTTATTTCATTAATTTTATGTCTCTATTTTCTCTAAGGTTCCTTCAGTAAATAATGTCTAAAGGAATACTGTCGTAAAATAAAAAGAGTTAAATTAAATCTAAACAAATATAGTATAAAAAT
>DWLR01004452.1:0-12065 GCA_018246295.1 Papilio alexanor hazarajatica | reverse complement strand
AAAGTAAAAAGTAATTGACTGGCGAGGGGGGAAGGTCACTGGCAAGTTAAATAACTGACTAGTTAGCTGGAGTAGAAAAAAGTGGTGCAATTATCTCATAGCGACCATTAAATTAAGATTAAAATTTAACCGAAACCAGCGCAGTGCTGGGTGCGTTTAAAATGTTAACACGAAGCTATAAAGGATGTTATACACTCTACAGATTTACGGATATTAGAATGCACTGTAAAAGAAAAGGTAATGCGACGGAGATAAAAACAGAGATTTTTTATAGTGGTATCAGGTGATACTGTAGTATACCTGTGTGAAATGGAGTATCAACTATTGCTGGTGACTGTCCAATGTTAAGTGACACTGACAGCTGCCAGGGGAAGAGGCGGCAGAGGCGACATAAGCTAACGGAAAATAAATAAAAACCTCTGACGTGCCACAACATTGTTTTATTAAAGAAATACAAAATAACGCAGGTGCAGGTTCAACTATTAATTGAAAAAGTAACATAATAACTAAATAATCTAACGGTTTCAAGATCACTGTTACTTACAAATCTTGGACATTATTTAAAAGAAAAAGAAAAATTTTTACTATTTCCCTCTCCAATGATAAAAGAGAAAAATAGGTAAGCTAGTATCGCACCGATAAGTAATGTTCTGGTATTTGTGATGTTTTCTGTTATCTTTTCGAAAATCGAAACGCACAGTTTAAGAAAGCATAAACAGAAGCAAGAAGAACAGCATGAAGCGAATTATCCTGTTACTATAAAGCGATCAAGTCTTTTATATTTTATTTAGGTGCGTATTTTGTGTATAATGTTGTCAACGATGATAATTTACTGATCTAACAAAAGGAGAGCTATATTTTTGTTAGATGACGCTATGTTATTACATTATTCTAATTCTAAATAAATACTGAAAAAACACGATCATACATACAAAAGACAAAATGCGCGAAGCTCTGACCATAGCTAGTTTGTATCAAAGTGTAAAATCTCCTTTACAAAAAAGCCGTAGATAATCTGTTCCCTTGGCGTGGTCGAGGTAGTTTTGTGAATGAAATGGCCAATAATTGGCCTCGGGGCCATTAAGTGGAGGCTAACCCTCGCACCGGCGTGCTTACTGCCAATGGACTTACCGTGAAATGCGACTCGTTTTGTTTTACTCCAAAACCATCCAGGGTACCCTGTCTTCGCCAAAGAGACTGGTTTTCTTTAACGCTGCGCAAGCGGCACTTCCTAATTGTTCGGAAACTTTCATATACTTTACAGAGTAATCGGTGATGTGGTATTGGGAGATTAATAAATAAAACGACGTCGTGTTAACGGGTAATGCCGACTGACATTTATTGTTAAAATGTAAGATACATTAATCCACATATATGCCATGACAGGTGAGACAAGCACAAGCAACCGTTGCCATATAAAAAATGAACAAAGGTAAATAATCAGAGTATTTAAACTTCGTCAAATAAAACTGAATAAATAAATTTATTAATAATAATTAAATTCTTTTCAATATATCGTTATAAGTATGTTATCCAATTAGGCCCCACACGCGAGGTGATTCAAATATCTCATATCTTTCAGCTAAAGAAAATTAAAGAAAAAAAATTGAAAGATTTCATCTTATAACAGAATAATCTTCGAACATTTAAAAAATATGAATGTAACTGAATGTAAACAGAACAATGCTATTTTCACACGAAGCGTTGGGGAAGGTAGTTTTATCGGCAATATATTTTCTTCGAGTTTCTCTGGCGAAGAAAAAGTTTTCCTCTATTGACACCCGTTTCGCTAACTGTGTGTCGTTAACAAAGATCGCTGGTTCTCATGGTTAAATGTAGCCAGAGACGGGTTAGTTAACAACGCCTGTATAAGGCAGGGTCGTGACTCGGTGGCGCTGGAAAATCTAGCTTGATTGTGAACGCTATCCGGTAGAAATTTATTTGCTAACTGTACTGGTTTGCTGTTAAGTGTTGTTTTTCTTAATGTAATCTAGTTAGACAACCACATTAAGAGGTGTCCTCGGTGTCTGATTCGACAATGTTTTGTTTTTGTTAAAAGTTTACGTCCAGACAAAAAAAACATAATTTTAAATTACTTTTGCACACAGTTCTATCATGTCAGACAAAAAGAAAATATGAATGTATTTATGTCACAATTTTATCACAATAAAATCACAATTTTTTTTATTAGAAAATAATTTTACAACAAGCAAAATAACCTAAGAAAATAAAAGGATTCTCTTTTCTCCCATTGGATGAAATGGTTTTAATGTAATATTAAATTAAATATGACCACATTAAATTGTTATTGTAAAAGGAATTGCAATAAGTATAACAAACCTCAGGAGTAAAATAAAAAATAAAGGAGTTTGCGGTTGCGGTTACAGGGTGGAAGTTTAGGTCCGATATTGTAAAGCGAATAAGATTATTGATTTGTTCTATAAATAGGAATCGAATGAAAGGCTTGTAACTACCACACTGCAAAATATACATGCACATAGGACTAGCAATTCTTCACCGTTTTGCATTTTTTTAAAAAACAAATTTCACGTGTTAAATTAAGTTTTTGCTATTGAATCATTGCTTTGTAAACATCCTAACTACTGATAATGTTGTTAAAGTGAGCGTTCATACTTTTGGTGTAAGCAGAGATGATAATGAATAATGAGATGAAAGATGCTTGTTTGATGATTGATTTGTTTTAAATGTGACAGAAATTCACCTATCGCCATTGACACTTATATATTAGGTGTATATTGAACTGACGATGAAGGTGAAGACAAAGTAAAGTACAGTGTAAAAGTACGCAAGTGAAGACCTCTTATAGTACTGTTTAGAATACCCAGTTGCATAGATCGGGTTCCTGTTTTAAATCTTTAAGCACAAAAATACATTTGAGAGATTTCCTAAGTCTTCAATTTTAGTTTTGGATTCATCACACTATGAATTACGAAGAGTTAAAATACGCAGGAGCCTATTTATATTAAATCAACGTATATGGTGTAAATAAGTATATAGTGGAGTCCGCATACCATGATAAAGTCCGTAACAACAACATCTGCTGCATGAATGTCCCGCTCTTTCGGTGAAATATCATGACCTCACAGAAAACAGGCATGAAGTAGAAATTTTCTGAGTTTCGTCCGATGACTGAAGTGCCTAAATTCCAATTTAGTCGTCCTTCCCTACCTAACCTTTGTTAATAAGGAAAGAATGAGATAGGCAGTTGGATTCCCGAGAAGGGTTGGCGTCAAGCAGGCGGCCGGCCGTAAAAATTATAGACAAAACCAATTTCAGTATGGACTACAGCACAGTCTAGGACATATGGAAGAGTATGACATACTATGCCGACCCTACGACCCGGAAAAGGGCATGGAGATGATGATGATGATGATCTAAATAAGAAACACGTAATAAAATAATTTTACTTTATTTTGTTGCATTTGATTAACATATGTAAATTCCCGCCATTTCACTTCAAAGTATCTATTCATAGACGAGTAGCACCAGTGCTTACCGTTATGACTTTATAGTTGTTAAAGGCTTCTTACCGTCTATGTAAGAACACTTTATTCATTTTCATTTTATTAAAAATTAGATTTTTATACTGAAAATGTAATAGTAAATATTACGTTCTATCCTTATCCACTACAAAGATATACTAAAACGTTTCTATATTAGTCTACTGGTTGATCACGAGCCGTACAATTTCCATCTACACTGAAACACATTTATACTTCCCTTATTTCATGGCACTTGATTTCTAGAAGAGACCTATTTGAAGTGTTGTAACACAGGTCAGGTTACCACTCCGTGCAACGTTTGTACGCAGGATCCCTGAACATCGATCGCCATTGCTAAAAGTTTCTTCGTAACTGTTCAATACGTGTACATATATTTAATTATAAAATAAACATATAACTTAAAAAGTATTTTTGTTGAAATTAATTTCATTTAATTAATGAGTACTAACTGAATATTTTTATTGTGTGTGGTTGTTATTTACGATAGTTTATGATGCTTGGTTTTGTGGTTCTCAATTAGCTTTTTTTTATATTTGTTACCCTAGAAATTTTTTTTTAATGGGAACATTAAGGGAAGCGGGCATTGCACCTTGGGTTCCGAAGATATTTCGAAAATTGAAATATTTTTAGAAGCTCTGTTTCGATTTAATGGATATGTAAGGAGACACAGTGCCTACGACTTATAAACAAACGTTGGTGTTGCCCGCGGCTTAGCACGCGTTATTTTTTAAATTCGTCTAGTTTTTTTTAATAACCTTGGTTCTACGTATATAAATTTAAACAATACATAACATGTGTCAAAAAAGTTATTATTGTCAATGTTATTGCGAAAGTAAATTGAAGTCAGTTTTGTTTTTGATAAAAAAAACATTTAAAAGATTACATATGAAAATGTTGTAATATGATTCTGATCCATATAAAAACCCTCAAGTAAAAGCGGCAGTATAATGAAAACAGTAGCATAGTGATATAGTGTGGTTTTGGTTATAGAGAATTTAGTATGCTAGAAGGTAAAGGTGTGAGTTGTTTTGGAGCGGTTAACACATTATAAGCAAAACATCGCTTTTAGCTACATTATTAAATAAAAATGATTAATTAAAAACGTTTCTATTCCAGTGACATATTAAAATACGACATTGGTTTTAGGTTATACAAATCTAACAATAATATTATTATTTCTGCAGGTGGAGCCCTAGAGGCCCCGGGGGGAGGAAAATGCAAACAAAGAACATCAACCTCAGCCGAGAACAGACCAACGAAGACAACTGTGATCTACAGGTCATTATCTTTTAGGGAACTATTACAAGTGACCATTCGCTGAACTTATAAATAAAAGTTAAAGTTTGTAGCTTAAATTTTTATAACTGTAATACGTCGATAAAGTTCTTTTAGTAATTCTAGTCATATTACCTCATCTGCCACAGTTGCTATCTGCTGTCAACCGAAAACAAACAAACGAAAAGGGAATGTGTTCTAGAGCATTGCTAAATTTGCAGCCTTTTAACAATGTTCGAAAGATAAAAATATAAATTTTTATGAGTAAAGAATATATAAGTCTATGAAGAAAACTTATGTAATTAAATTAACCGTAGCCGTAGAGAATAAGTGCTCGTAAACGCAATTTAAAATAATTTTACATTTATTTGACAACCTTTTACAACTACACTATTATGTGCCTGGAATTAAAAAAAAAGAAAGAAAATAAAAGAAACTCTAGATCGTTAATTCTACAATTCGTTCGTTAAATCTACAGCGCCATCAGAACTTAAGTAACCGTAGCAATAAAATAACATACTTACTATTGGTAGATGTTCATAAAGTTGTTAAAAAATTTACTCTAATATAGGTATCTGCATTCAAAATTTCAAGTTTCAAATAGAATGTTTACCGAACAATTATAGATTACCACTGTTTTTAATTGAAATCAAATAATTTTTTTTTTTTTTTCAAAGTCGATCAATTATAATTTGTAGCATGCAAAACAATATGTTTTATAATATTATTGTTTTCCATCCATCCATCCATCCACCTCAGCCTATGATCGTCCACTGCTGGACATAGGCCTCCCCCATTGATAACATCATTGGGGGGGAAAAATATTATTGTTTTATGTTTTTACTATACGCCATCTATGGATATAAAGGCTTACTACAATCATGACAACTCTGAAGAATCATTTTAGTTCTTATTGTGAAGTAAAGATGGCGCCTTTTTTAAAATCATCTACTGTTAACAACAAAGAGTGAATTTTATTTTTAAATTAACAGCCTATATCAATTAATTGTAACATTCCAACAGAAATCATGCCACCAAGATCACCAGGGGCTCTCGATGGATGTGTCAGTGACCCAGCGCGGTCAGGGCATCCTGAACCAAGTCACGAGGGCCGCCATCGGTTCCACGTATCGCGGTCAGTATGCAATATGAAATTAAATAATATTCAAATAAGGATCGTTTATTTCTCGCATGCACGTTTCTGTGAAGTAATGTCGGCCCTTCCACTGTTCGGTACATTTATGGCCTTCTACGATTTACACGACCTCTTTAAGGTCGTAGATTCAATTTATCGCTTCTTTGTTCCGAGATACATAATTAGACACACTACTTTGTATGTTCTATCCTCCATCGCTTAAATTTTTAATATGCTGCAAATTATTTTCTAGTATTCATTTATTTTATCTATCAAAAATTGGTAGTTTGATTTAAGCGAATATGAAAGGTTTGAGATGATTAACTCATATTTCAGCAAAGGTCTATTTTGTGTTTTCTTCGAAACAACTGCTGTAGTTTTTAAAGAAAATATTAAACGAACAAAAATCAGCTTGGAGATATTGGTTGTTTTTGAAAAATTCTTGACATATAGTGAAAAAAATATATAAACAGTGATATTTATAACATATAAACCATATATTACAACTGTTAAAAACAAAAGATGAGCGCATGCAGTCGGCCAGCTTGGCTTCAATCCAAATATTTAACTGGATCTGGAGTACATACCTACACATACATTAACATACTTTATAAGTAACTTTTACATTTGCCTTTGCAAGTATGTTTGTATGTATGTCCGTTTCATTGTTACCTCTTGGAGCCTAAACGGGTGTACCGATTTTGAAGAGTGAGGTGTCATTCAATTCCCTTTTCTCCGAATATAAAGAAACATTAGTTGGAAATTTAGGTTATGACAATAATATCGAGAGTTGCGTCGCTCTGCAGAATAGAAAATAGGTATTTACAGATTATTATTTAGCTTTTAAAACAAGCGCCACGGTAGATGCTAAACTACAGTATTTTCTTACAATAAATTGTGCAAGTTAAGAGTATCATTTACTTAAAAATAAACAAGTTGGAAGGCTCTTAGTTGTCACACTGATTTTTTATCTTGTTACTTGAGCATCGTAAAGAATTACATTTCTTTTTATCGTCTGTAATAAAATTTAATCTAGAGAAAACATCATTTAATTTAATTATATTTTGTTTACGATCGATCGAATGGAAACGACCCATTATGTGTTAGTCACTCAGTCAGTTCTGTAAACAACGAAATGGCCAGTACGAACACACAAAGACGCGAAGACACCTGTTATGCGTGATCGGAACACACAAACACTGATCGAAATCTGGCCTTCAATGTAACCTGACGCGTCAAGGGAGTCGTAATAAAAACATAAAAACAATTCCCGCCTTTTTGAGTCATAGTCAAGTTATTTTTAAAAGTAGAGACAAAAATCACGAAAGTTTTATTTACAAGTGATTATGATATTTGTTTGTTTGTGTTAAATTTTTGTTTCCAATCTGAATCCTCGACGAAGAGGAATTTTGGGACTTATCGATGATTTTCCGATATTTTCTGGTAAGTTAAGAAGTTAACAGTGGTAGAGACCGCAACAACAATTTCTATCGCACGAAAGGTCCGCATGACATGTATCAAGAAAGTTAAGACATATAATCCTAGCGTTTTGTTATGTCGTTCGTCTAATAGATGGCATTGATTTATTTAAAGTTTTAAAATTAAAATTTACATATTAAGTAAAATTTACAGTTTACAGATAAATAAATAAAGTTATTCGCTTTAACAGCAATGAGATAAACATTACAATTAAAATATAAAGTAATATCAAAAAGAGTTCAGAAAGAAAGGAAGAAAGGGTGATTACCTATTTATGAACCAATTCATTAATTTATCTTTGAAAACGGAGCGGGAGCTTGAAAATAAATCTATTTCGGAGAGTTGGGTATTATGGAGGATACAATGTTCATGGGTAGTAATCTAAAGTCCAATTTAGATATTAAACAGGGATATTTAAAGTAAAGTAGTCGGTACTTAGGAGATATTTGCAAGGTGTTCGGGGACAGTAAATTAGGTAATTTACTATAGGCAAGATTTTTATCTGTATAATTTCTGTTTTTTCCTAATGGGAAACATGTAGTCTTAATGTAATCTAACTAAGCTCTTGTAAACTGAGATTGAAAAAAAAATCCATCACAACAGATTTTAATACATTCTTTTTGAATGAAATTCATAAACATCTTAGCCGCAATGCATTTTTTGGTATAGGAAGGAACACGTTCTCAGGTTAACCTTCTTAAGGTTATCCTAAATCGTAAAGTCTTATAAGGATCTATTTAACGCATATATACCTTTTTCTTCTCTCCCTTCAGATCCACCTCCTTGTTTTCTTTCTTTTTTTTATAAGTAGCGATTAAACTTCAGATGCCCCTTTTGAGTTGCTAGGTTGGACGGCGTTCGTGTGTCTTTCGGTCATAATTTTTTTTTACGGTCAACGTACATACCCATCAAGCATATTCCAGTACATGGAATATCTTTGAAAATTTAAATTCAGCGTAAAAACTTCGTTCTTAACGTTTCTGAGAAAACTCTTTAAACCACCACAACAGCAGAATCCTCCGTAAAAGGGCTACAGAAGCTCTTAATTAGATACATCGCGTGTCAGCAAGGCCGACCTCGCTCGCACGCAAGCATACTCTATATGTTTGAAGGAATCTGTTGTTAAAGTTATGTCAATGGTATAGAAAAGACACATATTTTTTTATCATTGGCGTTTAAACGAACACTGATACACGTAAGAGCTTACTAAGCGCAAGAACATTATAAAAATGATGCACGATTTTCTAATATAAAACAGGTTATTGTAAATTACAATTTGATTTGAAATTTTGAAACTTAAAAAATCATGATACACTTGTGGATAGAATAATATTGAATTACCATCAACTTATTTTATTTGTGTATTTAATACCTTGCGTCTATGTGAAGAGATGAACGTTTTAAGCGCTCGGCTTATAGTAGTCTTTTATAATTATGTAACTGAACAAATTTCCGACATGCCTCCTCCATGTCCATTCGCAACGGGTGCCCACCACAAAAGGCAGCCGTAACGACCTCGCGAATGATCTTGATTGACAATTAAATGCCCACATGTTGAATATGGCGATGAGTTTAAATAATAAAAATTTATTTCACGATTATAAAATATAATTACATCAATATTGAGGCGATGCGGTCCAACTGAAAAACGTCCGTTAAGGTATATACGTTGTCACATAAGGCAGTCGGTGTATTTGTTAACAATGTAAAACATATGTCACCGTAAAATTATAAAAATCCTAAATTTATAATCACACTAGCGATATTAAAATCCATCAAAAAAAACTGAATTACATATAATTGTTTGCATTTTGTCCAACGATATTTTTTTTACATTACTATCACATTCAACCTAACAATATTATTCTACGAAATGACATCAAAGAGTCTTAAAATATTGAGAAAAAATTACGTTAAATTGTAAACGGTTAGTTCAGTTCATAAAAATGCATATGACATTCCGTAAAGATTTAGTCAGACCTATCGAAAATCATATCATATTTGACACGATAGTACTATATTATTTTTTTGAGTGTTTTGTGTCCCTTAATTTTACTTAGCGTGGGCGCGGTCTAATAATCTTTAAAAAATAGAGCGGTTATGAGGAAGTGCTTTTTGAGACCAATCACATTATTATTAAATAGTAAATCTTAATCATGTTTGTCCGCCCACGTGCCATTTAAGTGTATAATCTAATATATACCATAATACATATATTATTGTACTGATTGGGCTACACTTCCTGGCTCGAGAAAAAAATCATAATGGGTTTGTTAACTTTAAGGACAAGTTCAGTGATATAAAATACACTACAGTTTATTGGTATACTGTATTAAATATTAATTCTTAAAAATTTTATAGATCAGAAATTTAAGAATAAGAAATTTTTCAAATTGTCTATTAGTGTTCAGCATCGCCTCTGTGATTTTCAGTATTGCAGGTTAACTATAATGGATATAATAAAATGGGTTTCAATATAGCCTATGTTACTTATGGATAATGAAACTGCTTCATAGTAAAAAAATAATTAAAACCGGTGTAGTAGATTTTTCAGATTTTATCCATTAATTAGAAAAAAATACTTAAAATTGTATATAAAAGAAAGGATTTTTTTGCGATTCATAGCGGCTTTCACATTTCACCCTTTGAACTTATAAGTATTTCTACTATCTATTTCTATGTCTTAACATTTAACTAGCAACCTTTGAAAGTGATAAACTGGAAAAACAACGATAATTTGCTGCCTTGTTTTAATTTTTTTAAATGTCAAATAGTACAGGATTTCATAGAATTATCATCGATAAGTAGTCAGCGACAGAAGTGCTTAGATTTTTGTATAATAGATTGATGCTGACTGTACTCGAAGTTCATACTAAGTATTAAAATGAACACTCAAGCAGTGAGTTAAATTTATCGTTAAAGTTATTTGGACTTTATACCTCGAAGCTATTAAATGTTGCATATGTTTCATTATTAAGTCATACGATTTTATACTTAATATCAAAGTATTAGTTTACAAATTCGTTTGGCGTCTGTCTAATTCTTTGTTAATTTTTTTCACGTCCACGTCATAATTGCACGTTAAACAGTTGAATACTTAAATGCACGTTTTGAAATATTTCGAGGCAAATGTCTTGTTATGAACCATAATTGATGGTACATAACCGTACTTAGGTCAAACCGTTTTGTGTTGGGACATAACTTTTTTATTATTATAGATTAACGCATGATGTAATTTAATTGGCGTGTTTTTTTTTTTAAATTGCGTCCTTCTATTGTACTGTGCATTTTCCGTTCCTTTCGGTAGAAAACGTGACGTTGGGGATTCATGACGATCAGCAGTGTAACTTCATAAATTACTACATTGTATGTACTCGTATAACGAAAGCCATCCCGTCTAGAATGTTGTCAAAGGACCTGGTCATCGTTTTGCCTGGTTGTTAGAATAAAATGTAACTTTAAACAACGTATATATACACAGAAATAATCCATGACAATACCAAGACGACCCGTATGACAAGAGCATGGCATCCTTTTCTTATTAGAAAGAGAAAGAGGAACTGACGTGAAGTGGAATGGATAGGAGAAAGAAATGTCAATTTATCTGTCAGTTAAAGTTAGGTAACGCACCTGCAACTCAGTGTGACCAGATTTAGTAGAATTCTGCGATTTTAGCAGAATAAGATCCCCAATTTCAGATTTAGCAGATTATGTCGTAGAACTGAAAAGAAAGCAGTTTTTGGCAGAATTTGATGAAACCTTCGCAGAAAATTAGCAGCATAAGACATTGACAAATTACAAAAAAAATACCTGCGTTTTACTTATGGTAGTTGCACTAGAAATATTAAAAGAATTCTACCTTTCTTAAACAATGCCATATTTATCTTTGAGTTTTGGCAGCCCTCTAGTACTTTTTAGGGGAATTCCGTCTAAATTTATATTTTGCTCGGGAATTGTGTGTAGAGTACATTTCCTTTTACACTTCAAGTTTCATAAATTAACATTATTACAATATACATTTCAAAAATCACAACGAAGATGGAACAAATGGTATCTCGGTAGATATCGCAAAGGCCATGATGATTTTGTCTATGTCCAAAACAAAATGTGCGCACCTATTTTCTCAACTGAACAATGTAAAAATTGATCTGAATAAATTTAATGAACATGTTGATCCAATTCTACATGTCAAATAGGCTATTAAAGAACCGGGTGGATGCGTAAATTTCATGCCATCTAAAATATGATGAAAGAAGCTCAAACTTCGACAGTTCTATACAAAAACATGGACACGACAAAAAATTAAAAGTTACTATTTGTTAGTCAAGGTTTGTAAAAATTAAGATTTCTTAATCATTAGCAAAATTTTGGCATTTATTGCAAAATTAATAGCATAATTTAACAGAATTTAGAATAGTAGCTGGCAGAATGTTCGTTTTAAATCTGGTCACACTGCTGCAACTCTCAAGGGCTTCTTACAGTGCCTATGAGTAGCGGTCACTCAGTTGTTCGCTTGCTCGTTTAAATAAGAAAGGAAATGTGAAATAAGACTTTTTAATACGTTATCCTTATAATCTATAGCATGGCTGTCACTTACGCCACAACCTTTGTACACTATAGTGTACAAAGTGGCACGGTATACTGTATTGCGA